>VXBA01002102.1:25622-108241 GCA_013399895.1 Serilophus lunatus | reverse complement strand
CAGGCTCCCAGTGACAGAACGAGTCTTAGTCTGTGTCAGGGGAGGTTTAGATTGGATATCAGGAGGAACTTCTTCACAGTGAGAGTGATCCCCCACTGGAATGGGCTTCCCAGGGAGGTGGTGGAGTCACCGTCCTTGGATGTGTTTAAGGATAGGTTAGATGATGAACTTAGTGGTATGGTTTAGATGGTTTAAATGGTTTAGATGGTATAGATGTTAGACTGATGTTGGATAGGTTGTTAACCTAGGTAAAGGTCGGACTTGATGATCTCCATGGTCTTTTCCAACCTTATTAATTCTGTGTGTAATTCTGTGTGTACTACTATTTCCAAGTTGTCCAAGCTCTTTAAAGCTATACTAAGAAAAATATAACAGGCAACTCCCCCTTGCAACAAATAACAAATAAAAAACCACCCCATACCAAACTCAAACTAAAATACATCAAAACCAAACATGGAAGCTAATGGTCTCATGTATCCCTGTGATTTCCAGGGATAAAAAGCCCATGAAGACTGAAGGGTGATATGTGACCACCTGAGGCTGCAGGAAGGGGGCAGGGACAATGTGAAGCCCACATGCCAGAGGTTCGTTTTTCAAGGTCAGGATGTACAAACTGCCCAGCTGTGAATCATGAGTGACACACAGTGGAAGGACCTGTGAGCAGAGAGGGGATGAAAGGCAGAGAGCAGCTGAAAAAAACCCCAGTGTCATGCTGTATGCAGGACTTCAGAAAACCATGTTGTGGAGCTGCAGAACCACGCCCCAGCCATGCCCCCACCCAGTGCTTTCATGAAAGGCACTGTAAACAAGGTGGAAAGAAACAGAAGGGAAAGAAAACCCAACACCTTTCTCAAGAGAAATTTACCTGAGAAAAAGCAATATAGCAAAACAGAAGATCCTCTCTTCAGCCTGCAGTTGAACACAAGACAAGCTGGAGGAAAAAGTCCTTGTTTTTCATGCTCCCCAAACAACAGTAAGCATACATCTCCTTCCAATTTTCAGTCCTTGAGCCAACATTTGCTATTAACTCCTCCCTTATCACAGTGAGTGTCTGAAGGTCCTCCCTGGTCAGCTGCATTCTTGGTACTATGCTGTGCTGATTCAAGATGGTTAGTCCTTAAACAGTTGTGGTGTACCCAGCTGTGTGGAGAAGAAACTGGAAAATAGTTTACCTCCAAACACTTCTTGTATTGGGTTTTCTATGGCCAGGTTTTGGTAGCAGTGTTGGGGGGCTGTAGGGATAGCTTCTTCAAGAAGCTGCTGGAAGCTTCCCTCATGTCTGGCAGAGACAATGCCAGCCGGCTCCAGGATGGACCCACTTCTGGCCAAGGCCAGGCCAATCAGAAAGGACAGTAGCACCTCTGTGATAATGTATTTACGAAGGAAGAAAAAAAGGTAGGGGTAGATTAAGATGACCACTGGATAAGAGCAGAGTCAAAACATGCGAACAACAATGCAGACATCAACAGCAGTGCAGGAGGGGGAGAAAGAAGGTGGTCCAGGAGCCAAAACTGAGGTTTCTCTGAAGTGTGTGGTGAAACCATGGTGGAGCAGCTGTGCCCCTGCAGCCCATGGAGGACCACAGGAGTGCAGAGATCCACCTGCAGCCCATGGAGGAGCCCATGCTGGTACAGGTGGATACTGGAAGAAGGCTTTGGCACCATGGGAGGCCCAGGTTGAAGCAGGGTCCTGGCAGGGACCTGCTGACCTGTAAGGAGAGGAGCCCATTCTAGAGCAAGATTCTCCTGGTAGGACTTGTGAGGAACCCATGCTGGAGCAGCCTGTGCCTGAAGGACTGCACCCAGTGGAAAGTGACCCATGTGGCAGCAGTGTCTGAAGAACTATTGTCCATGGGATGGACTCTCACTGGAGCAGTTTGTGGAGGACTGACTTCTGTGGAACAGACTCACACTGGAGAGGTTTATGAAGAACTGTCTCCTGTAGGAGGGACCCCATGGGATGCAGGGGAAGGACTCCTCTCTCTGAGCAGCAGCAGAAAACAATAACTGACCACAACCCCCATTCCTGTCTCCCTGCACCGATGGTGGGGGGAGGAGGTAAAACTTGGAAGGAAGGGACGTGAGGGGAAAGCGTCTTTTAAGATTTATTTTGCTTCTCATTCTTAAGCTCTGATCCTGTTAGTAATAAATTCAATTAATATCTCCACTTGGAGTCTGTTTTTCCCGTGAAGGTGATCAGTGAGGGATCTCCCATGGTCCTTACCTCAACTCATGAAACTCATTATATTTTCTCTCCTCTGCCTGTTTGCAGAGGTGAGTGAAAGATTGACTTTAGTGAGTCTCTGTCATCCAGCCAGGGTCAAGCCACTACATGTCTTCATCAGGTTTGCACACATTTTTTCTAATAATCTGAACTGATGTGCAGAAAATCTGAATTCCTAATTGTGTGATGGGGCATTTCCTAGATTTATAAGCCAAGTTATTAAAACTACCTTCTTGCCTTTTATGTTCTTTCCTTTTGTGAAAATCAACAGGCTGCTTTTTCTTGACTGCAGAGTAGTAAGGACAAGGCAGGTAGGTTTAAGGAGTTAGTCAGAGTACAGATTCATTTTTCATGGCCAAGGCAGATGGTTTTGTCATCTGGAGGATTGTGTATCTGATGCTGCCCATGTGCCTGGCAAGCACAGTGCCTCACCCGTGCTGGTTCTGACCTTCTGCATTGCAGCTGTCTGAAAAGATCTCATATTTGCCATCTCCCCATGAATCTGGAGCAAATTTTCTCCTTTGTTATTAAAAAAATACTTCTTTTAGAATAGCAGGGATTGTGACATAGATTTCGCCATATTTGATCAGTGTAAGTCATATTTTATTTGCACAACAACTCCTTCAAAATTGGTGATTTGTACCACGAGCTCCAGATAAGTAGAGGCAGTAAATACTTGTTGCAAAACCAAGACTTTTGCAAATGAAGGCTGGGAAATTAAATGTAGGTCATAGTTCTCATGGAGGCTTTTATACAAATAACTGAAAAATTTTATGAATAGGTGTTTAATAGATTGCCTTAGTGACTGCTAATCAATTTTTAAGGAGTCCAAAAGTCAATGAATTGTCTCTAGCCATTAGTTATTTCAGAGTTATTTTAAATTCTTGATGACACATATTAAGCATGAAACATTTGAAATCTTGCACTAACCTGTAATAAATCTTTTCCAGTGTAACTTCCATATGAGTTATAACTGAAATTGTTCTGCAGAGCACAGTTCCCTTCCTGTTTGGATAAGATATTTAGAGAGTCCTTTACAACAGATCTATGCTAGAACTACGTAGAATAAGGTGGCTTGCCTTTCCTATAATCTTCTCCAGGACAGAACCTCAGATTTCAGAAAGTGAAGAGTGACTTTGATGGGTTTGTGCTGATCGACAGGAATTGTGGCTGTAGCTCTGTGGCAGCCACAGAAGTAGCACTCACTAAAAGTAATAGGGTTATTACCAAACCTAATAATGATTTCTTATAGTTTTAATTTCAAGGCATGTGACTATAAGGAGTAACTTGGTATGAGGTAATGTTATTTTTTCTCTTCTTTAGGGTCACTTTGGGAGCAATTTTTCACCTTTGCCTAGGGTTGTACCACTGTGATGTGATAAAATTCCCATACCAGTTTTTTTCTCAGAAAATTTATTTCTGACTGAAGGACCTCTATGACTAGCCAAATATTCATTCTAGAACAGTTACATGGAAAACAGTTGCCATCACAAAGGGGAATAGTCTTGAATGAATTGCATGAAGTAATCCTCAGACTTCCCCTATTATTTGAACAGTTGCTATATGCACACAGCCACTCATCTTCTGCCTGCAACTACAGGAGTGACTCCACACCTGCAATGGAGGCAAGGTGGAACTCCTCCCCAGGTGACAGTTAGCTGTTCTTCCAGTCCCATTAAAACCAGTACAACCAACTGTCACTGACTATCAAATGAATTTGATTAATCTGAGATATGTATATTACCATTTAGACAGTTATTTCTTCTGCTGCTGCAGCACCTTTGTTGCACACAAACAAAATGAACAGGCCATGGTGGGGAAAAAATGGCCATCGCATTGCTGAAATACGTGTCTTTCAGTGGCAGAAAGATATCTGTTAATGTGAGCAGCACATTTCACATGCATATGGTGCTTTGTGCAGTTTCCTCAGGAGCACATGCTTTGATTCACTTTAAGATAATTTAGAAGGTAGAATAGATGATTAGTTTGCCTGTTCTGGATACAGACCTAAAGTATGCAAAGTCAATGGATTTCCATATTCCCGTTTCACCACAGAGACACAACAGCTGTGGATGAAGAGATCCTTCTATGCCAACACACAAGGTATGGTCAGTTTCTACCAAGGTCCACAGTCATTACCACAATGGCACATTGGTATCCAGGCAGACGGTCTGTTTGTAAAGTGTTTTAGGGTCCACTGAGATGCAAAGACTTCTCAGTGGAAGATGGTAACATTTTCCACTTGGTACATTGATGTTTCTTTTTATCTCTCAGGTGCTGGAAGCTCAGATTTCAATTGGGTTCACAAGCATTTCCTGGTCACTGGTATTTGGGTTGTGTCAGAATATGAGTTAAAAGCCATTTCCATCCTGTAGTAGTGACGAATGGTACTCAAACAAAATTCTTTGTACTGGTTTTGCTCTTTTTCTCACTTTTAGTGGAATTTTAGAACCAGTTTCAGAGACATCTTTGAAATCATGAGGAATTTGTTTTAAACAACTGGATGAGAGAGACATTTGCCTGAGTTCAAACAATGTGCACACTGGATTGGAATATCTGAAGGAATAGTTCTCAAATGACTTTGTAGTGACACCATTGCCTGGATCATATAGAGAGAAAATCCTCCATATATGTGGGTTCTGTTTTCAATTTCCATTTCCACTTCACAGGTTCCCACACTTCCTTTTCCCAACAATTTCCCCTTCCTGCTGTTAACACCTCTCCATACTGTAAATGTTGTAATGACATCCTTTTCCCAGTGCCATCATCCAGCTCATTTTTATTCTTAACACATCAACTACAAGTGGTCATTCAAAAAGCAATAAGAAATACAGTCAGCACTCCTGACATGTTGGTACTAATGTATGATGGATCATTTCTGGAAAGACTTCCAGCAGCCCATTCTCATTCAACTGTGTTATTTCTGTTTACTCTGTCAGAGTTTTCTGGTTTTTACTTCAGAGTTTGCTGAGGGCAAGTTGTCACAGAGCAGCCCTGGCTCCTCAGGCCTCCTGATACACCTTGAGATATGAGAGGCACTTTCTGGGATTTGTGAGGGCTGGTGATATATTGGAACCTGCTTACTCCCAGAAATAATTCTTGGAGTTCAGAAATTGTAGATATTCTTCAAAGGCATCCTATTTTCATGTTTGGAGCTGTGGGCATTCTTCCATCTGATTAAGTTCATCCTTTTGGCCAATAAAGCATATGCCAAAAGCATCCTTCAGCCGGTCTCCTATACATTCCCTAAGCTTTCCACACCATCCCATGACCTTTGTTTATAATAAACACAAGAGAGTGACTTGTCCTCAGCAGATGTACAAACTTTGGAAATGCTTCCTGAGAACAAGCCACAACATAGTCAAACTGGAGGTGAAGAAGGAACTTCTATGCCAAACACTATCCTTGTAGTTCTGGTTGTTCTTCTGTTTACTTTATTTTTGGCCACCAACTTACTTATTGAAAAAAAAATACTCTAAAAAAACTACTGCATGCCAGTGTAAAATTTGATGTAGCTGGTTATCTGACTATGTAGCAGGTAAAAAGGGTGAATATCAAACTAAATGATGATTAGTATTGTCCTCATGACTTTTTTTTTTATTATTATTTCTAAAAGAACGCTGGATAGTGAAATACTTTTGATAAAAAAATGAAAAGTAAATTAATTTCAATAGTTAGCTTCCAGGAAAATGAATTTTTAAATGTCCACACTGTTTAAAAACAATTGCAGGAAAAGTAGGTTGCTCCACTTACTCTGAAACCTACCTTTGAAAATGTTGACAATGCCTCTGACTCTTTCCAAGGGTGCTATCAGGTTTCTGGGCCTCCAAACATTCACATTTGCTTTCCCAGAGAAGATAATGTACAGGGAAGAGGCATTACCCACTGGATGTAGATGACTACCTGATTTCAGAGCTCCACTGTTTTGACAACCAGAACATTTACATACTTCTGACTCTGAAAAGTCTCCAAAACATGTATGCCATGAATGGCCCACAATTTTCAGTTACAGTTCTGTAGGAGTTTGTGAAGTTGGGTGGGAATGTTCCTCTAAAACGCATTTGCAGTATTGTTTTAGAATTCTGATTAGTTGTGAACAAGATTAAACTTTCCCCCATCAGTAGCACTAATTTTATCTAAAATAATGCAGAAAGCTTTTCTTTGGAAATCTCAGTCACTGCATCAGTAAGATTTCAAACTACAAACTTCCTCTTCACCTTTAAAAAAAAGCCCCCCCCCAAAAGTATTATGACGATAATGATTAGGGCAGTAGGAAATCCAGGTTCCAGGCTAAGGATCACCTACCTATTAGCAATGACCCACAGCCATGCTTGTAGACTTGTACACCTTGAACACTTTCTGTCACAGAGATAGCTCAGAGACTCACTACCAGGCCTCAGCAAACTCTACCCTTATCCTGAATATAGTATAGACTTTAGTGTTTGTTTCTATTTTCATGAGTTTTCAGAGATTACATCAAAGACAGATTTAAATCCCAGTTGGAAAAGAGGAGAAGCAGTGCCCAGGCTTTGATCTTGGTCTTACAGACATACATCTGTAGTTGATTTTCTGATTGCAATACGATCGTCTGGCATTTACAGAGAAACGAGATGAGAAAATGACTGTATGGAAGACAGTAAGACCATTTTCCATATTTCATCTTTTGTGGTTTCTCTAAAAAGTTTAAAAGATCTATTTTAGCAAGAATTTAAATCTGTGACAATTGATTTTTCCAGGGTATGCCATCTGCAGAACTATGCCAACAAGTTAATGATCTCATTACAGAAGTAGTTCCCACCAGTGCACTGAACATTGCAGTAAACCTGATGGAGACTTCATGAAAGAAAAATGCTCTTTCCTTCCTAAGAATGGTCACTGGCCTGTCTCACGAGCATCTGTTCTGATGGACAAATGCTCTTATTAAGTGGACACAAATTGTTGGAATTGTGCACTACAGCTAAATCGCTGGTGTGGCACCTTTTTTTCTGCCTTCAAGGAGCTGTCCAAGGACTTAGTGGGTATTGGCATACTCAGTATCCTGAACATCCCATCCAGAGACATGGTGCTAGGTAGTGTGGGAAGCTCTGTTCTGGCTTCAGCCTCTGAGGCCATTGGTAAGATTTATGCTTCCATCTACAGCAGGGATGTTCCCCCCCAAAAGTCTCTGAAATCAGCAGGACTTCCTTTCCCTCATCTTTAGTAGTCTGGGAGAAGGCAAGAGGCCTCTGAACTCAATGATCTTGCAAAACAACTTAAATGAGAAGCCTTCATGTGCCCTGAGACCACTAGAACTCTATAACTTCAGTTATGCTAAAAGGAAATCCCTTCCAGTAGCACCAAACTTGTCTCTCTAGGATGCCCCATTCACATTCAGGTATGTTTGCACTTTAAGGGGAAAATCCATTCTGTCTTTATTTCTGCAGAGACATCTGAGCACTCTGCCATGAGGCTGATTTCAGGCAGCTGTATTACCTTCTTTCTTGTAATTTGATTGTTATAGCAAAATTCAACAGAAGAGTGTCAGGTTGATTCAGCAAAACATAGCCGTGGCCATGGCCTTGACTCTGGTGAGGGAAGTAAGGAACACATTTCCAGCTGTCACAAAGCGGAGGAAAGAAATAAATCCATCTGAACTCAACACAACAGGAAACAGAGGGGATGGCAGCTGGATGGCTTGGGCTCCATCCTGCACAGAGTGTGATGGAAATAAGCACCCATGAGCTTGCAGGCAGGCCCACAGAAGGTCAATTTGACATGGTCACCAGAGCCCTTCTCTTTCCTGAATCAGGTATTTCATCTCCCTGTTTAGAAATGAAAGTCTTTAGTGGTCCCTGGGGAATAACCATGTTTGAAAGGACTGTAAACCCAGGAGAGAAAACCAGGGAAAATTCAGGTCCTGTTTTTTCACGGAGTATTGCAGATTCATGCTCCCATCCAAGAGCCATCTAACCTGCTAGTGAATTTGATGCTGTAGGTTCCAGCCAAGATCCTCCATAATGGATCTCTTGTTAACTTAGTCTTCTCTGACAAACTCAACTCTTTGAAATGAGTGTTTTAGTCATATTTTGAAACTGAATGGCTCTGCTCCCTGTTTTCCAGGCAAAGGCCATTCCCTCCTCTCTCCTCCTAAGCACCACAAGCTCTCCTTTAACAGCACACCATGGGTCCATATGGTCCCACTGATTTTCCATAATGCTCTGCAGCAGTTTTAAGAGTCTGGGTTTGCTTAAATGGTACAATTGCTGACTAACTCAAGCCATCTGGGTTTTCAGGAAACATAGCTGTTTCCTGATGGACACTACTTCAACATCCTATTTTTCAGCAGGTCCTTTGATCGCTTCCTCATCTCCAGTCCTGCAGAAAATCAAGCCATGCAGCCCATCAGCTTTCTGGATGTCATTCAGCAAAATTTAAGCACAAGTAGTTTTTCACCTTTATATTTAATCTTTTAACCTTTTTTTCTCAAATTCTCCTCTTAGTTTATAGTCATTGAACATTTATTTTGCTTTCTCCCTCCAGTACTAGTTTTTAGTGTCCAAAAGACTCATGTAATTTCCTCTTTCCTGCTCAAACTTTTCTTGAAGAATAAGGTAAATAGATTACTAACCATCTCATGCTTGAGTTGACAGTGAGTCAGCTGGGTGAGTGAGTTATTTAACTGAGTGACCCTTGAGTCCTGATCCAAAAATGGCCTCATTTGCTGGTGTAAATGAATTCACATTAACATATTCATTTATTGCTCTGGATCCTGCAAAATCTCATTACAAAGAGTTATTTCCTATAATGCGGAATACATGGGGGAAAGGTAGCAGAGGGCATATACTTCTTTTTGAAATGGAAAACTTAGATACTGAGGGATAATTGTCTACTTGTATATAATCTGTATCAGTGCCAGACATAATTTCTATCTCTGGAGTCTCTGCACAGTATTTTATTCAGATGGCTGTATTTCCTATTTTTTTCTTCCAATTTATGTATGTATGTATGTATTTATTATTTTTCCTTGCATTTGTTGACTGTGTCCAGCATCTCTGGATTACAGGCAGGATCAGAAAGGAAGGACTGCTGCATTGCATCATGTGATAGCCTCGTGCACAGGCACTGAGCCCCAGAGAAGGGCATGCCACAGGAACGACAGCCACAGCCCTTCTCTGTACAGTGTTCCACTGCTGGCTGTGAGAGCAAATCCAACTGCAAATGGGCTGGGCATGGTTACAGAAGAAGGAACAGGCAGAAGCCCACCCACACACGCAGTGGGATTGCAAAGGCTCATGCAGCTTTATCGATGAACATTTCTTTGAAGAATGTCTGAATCTGCTCTGCTCTTTGTTATATGCTTGACTTACACACAGTGTTACCTAGTGAAATCATGGATTTCTTTATTAAAGTCTCAGGTATGCCCTTGTTAGTTCATTGCAAACAACATGGCTTCATAGTAAATTTATACACTGTGCAATTTTTTTCTGCTCTTAATGGGAAACACATTGCTTTTTTTGGACCTTCTCCAGACTTTTTGATTATGGAGTTACTCACTGAAGGTGAAGCATGTGGAACATTACTAGCAAAGCCACTTTCTCTGAACATTGGCTGCTCTTTTACTTTATTTGGATGAATGGCAATATTTTCAAAAGTGTATGAGCTACTCAAGAGTCCATGGCCTACACCAGAAAAAAATTCACTGGTGCATGTTGGACTGGATGTGGTGTTTTTCCTTCAATGCTTACACCTTCAGACAGTGATACAATACACTGGAACAAAGGTGCCTTTTACTAGGGCAGTGTCTTTTAGTTGCCGAACCAGATTAACCTGGCACAAGCAATGGCAGACTAGCACAGATATCTTGACACAAGCTGAGTCGTCTCTCTTACATCAAATTTAGCAAAATGAATGCAGTCACTTTTGCGAGTGATTTAGGGCACTTGTGAAGAAAATTCTTAGTGATTTTTAGCCAAATTATTCTAACAAATCTTAATGCTCCTTTGGCTATACAAATGCTTTTAGGGAAATGCTAGCCTTGTAACTAAAGGAACAGAGCACTAACATTAAGGGAAAAAAACACCAACTGTGCTACAAAGACTTCCTTTTATACCACTGTTCACTGGAACATGAGTAGAAAAAGTAAGAACTTGAATTTTGCATAGAAGACTTAGACATTTTTTCTTAAACCACTGCCTGGTGTCTGCTCCTAATAAAACATCTAGCTTTGCTATAACTGCACTGCAAGAAAGTCAAAATGCTCTTCAGATGCTGGAGAAAAAGAAATGTGCAGGATACATGCATACTGCTGGTAGTATTTGCTGTGGATGGATTCTGTTGCCACAGCTCAAACCTCCAGCCAGGCAATGCATTCTTGACATGTCCACTGTTGGGGAGCTACCCGAGAGGCAGAAGGGCCATCAGGCTGCTCTTTTTTTCACTCTTCTAGGAAGACCCTCCCATATTGTCAAAGTCATATATGATATTTGACACATCAGTTTTGGCTGAGTTATAGCCATGGAGCACCATTTAAGGACAATGAAGAGAAGACCATTCTGAGTTCATTGCAATGTTCACTGTGATCCCTCCTGACAACAAGCCTTGTTCCAGACAAAATTTATATCCTTGCTCTCTGGGCCAGGTCTGCAATTCTTATAATCCAATTTATGGGTTCATTATAAACATATAATTCTTTTAATCACAATTTAGTGGTGTTCTGTTGGATCCCCACAGAAATTTTTCCTCTTTGTAAAGCGCTAAAGGTGAAGAAAAGTGTAGTCCAGCCTGCCTCGTCTTCACATAACTACTAGCAAACATTTATTGCCATGTCCCTCTTGCAACATGGTCCTGTGGCTCACCTGTGGCTGCTCACACTGGCACAGTTGCCCACCTGGGCTAGCTTCACACCCCAGAAAGAGTTCCTCCTCCCCTCCATAGTCTCTTTGATCCCTGCTGTCCTTTATACCACCACAGCCATAGCAGGGCAGAAAACTGTGAGAGTGAACAAAACTTCCCCTATGTTCCCTTCCCTGAGCTTACAGGGTGAAGGTCAGGTTTAGAAGCTGTCAGTTTTCAAGGACAGTAACCCTTCCATATCAGCTAGGTTAACACGATTGGTTCAAAAAAGGAAGTAGTCATCTATGGATGGCAATTAAAAAAAAAAACAAAAAACAAAACTATAATTTCTTCCTTTATCGTTGCTCTGTGCTTTTCCAGGACTTTTTCATATGTTTGGCTTAGAAAAAATAATGCTGCCCAATGTTTTTCAGTTTTATGAGCAGAAAAATATAAATCAAAAAATATCCCCTTTAAATACCTCCTGAAAAGTGAAAGTCTTTTAATTCTCCCAGTTTTTATGCAGCTTGTCTAAGCAAAATCATTGCCTGTGTCACAATTGTGTTCTGTGTGTGCACTCAGAATAAGTCATTAAACGTGTCTGATGTTCTCAGACCAAAAAATAGGCATCGCAACACAGACTATGCCTGTTCCCAGCTTACAAGAAAGTGCCCTAGTTCCTACTTTACTTTTCTCTGCATTCTCTCTGCAAGATCTGGCATGAATGGCTTGTGCTCTTAAGCACGTGGAATAAAAACAGGTTTTCCACTGTAGAGAAAATATGCAGTCTTTTTATTTCTTCCTCCCCACACCTCCTGTTTTCGAGGAATGAATCCACAAGGAAGACTGGGGCTTCAGAATCAAGCACACTTGCCATTTCCAGCAAAGCTCTCCCGGTGTCATAGGTCTATGCTAGCTTGATGTGGTCTTGACCAGATGCTCCAGCTTGGCCACCCCTTCCTTGCCACAAGGCTGCTCTCCATTGCAGGTGTTCCTGAATAGCTATTAGCCCATCTGAATCAGCCCTCCCAGGCTGCACCTGGGGTCTCAGAATGACCTTTGCTTCCCCAAAATATGAAAGATGTCTGTCTCCTGAACAAGGAATGAAGAACGCATGGGCATGCCAGGTTGTTGTTTCACAGACTAATGTCATCACCCTTCCTGCCTGTGAGCAAAAGATCCTTTGGCCAACAACCCAAAGAGTTTCAGTTTGCTGTTGGGCCACTGTGTACAAGGTACTTCATACCCCCAGAGGGATGCCTCCACCTACCAGATAATTGAGGTAAAGTAAGTAATGTAGGAGGAAGAGCAACAAGTAAAAGTAATGCCAAGAAACATACTTCTGCAGATCTCCACAGGAAGGCAATTTCACCCTTCACTCCTCAAGCATGGGCTGGAAACTTCCTCCTCCTTCCTTCTGTGTAACTTCCTCCTCCTTCCCACTGTGTTGGCCACCTCCAAAATGAGCGGTTGACCCTGTCAAGCTTGGGGCTCAGGAGCCCACAAGGCACTGTTGACATCAGCGGGTCGGTTCCCTCTAACTCCTTCTGCTTCTGTACCTGTCCATGTTGAGCACTTCTTGCCCCACTACTGTTGCCACTGACAGGGCCACAGATGGGAGTGTGTGTATCTCTGAAGAGCAGGAGAAAGGACATAATCTGAAGGCTAAGAAACAGCTTACCCCTGAGTATGTTCACGCAAAGATATAACAATGATTTATCAAAAATAAAAGTCAGTCACCTTTTTCAAACCCTTAACCCAGTCTAGCTCAGGAAAGTTTGTGTTTCTGATGTGCCTCTTAAAGAGAAACAATGGTGGCAGCCAGCTTGCCTGCAGCATATTGGATTAGCTGCAGGGACATATATATGTTATTGACATTTCCCCTGACACAAGAATTTCTAAATAAAATAGTTGTCACTTGCTAGCATCTAGTTGTGGCTCAAAAATCAGACCTCACTGTGAGCGAACAGGAGAGGGGTCTGGAAGGCTGTAGCAGCTGGACTAGCTCAAACTAGGCACATATTTGAGTAATTCCCTAGAGCTAAGGAGTGTTTACATATTTTGAAAAAGCATGATTGCAAAGAGACACTTGAAGACAAGAAGAATGTACAAACTTCAAAATCTGTGGCAGAATAAGCAGTAAAATATCCAGATATCATGAACTTTGGAAAACCAGAGAAGCAACAAACTACCAACCTATATCAATCCTCAAAGCATCCTTCAAGTCTTTGAATGGTAAAACACTATTTATATAAAAACAGTTTAATTTTCTGCTGAGTGTGGGTGGTAAATGAGAAGGCTTCTCCTTGTTTCAACTGGCTTTTTGATCTCTTAATAAATTAAATAACCAAAACCAATAAAGTCTTCCATCAGACAAAAAAAAAAAAAAAAAGTAATGCCATGGAAGGGGCATTATTTTTTCCTCTTGTAAAAAACTCACAACCCAAAATTCTTTCCTTAACTTACCAGAATGCCTTTGAAAGGATCATAAATCAAACCATGCACAGAAGGCATCCTTGCACAGTGTCTTTTCTGTGTTGTCCCTTCCTCCCTTCTTGTTCTCTATATATTGTGTTTATTTCCCTTACAATCACAGAATTAAAAGATCTTTCAGCTCATCGACTGGCACCATTAACCTAGTACTGTCAAGCCCACTATTAATCCATGTCCTTAAGTGCCACATTTACACATCTTTTAAATATGTCCAGGGACAACTGATGTCTACCAGACATCATTGATAAAGATACTCAAATCAATTGGCTCCACTACTGTGCCCTGCAAACACCACTTGTGTCCAGCCACCAACTGGATTTAACTCCATTCTCACTTTGTCCCTCTGGGAATTACAAAGGAACTGAACTTCTGGTGTAAATGGCCTTTACCTTGCAGCTTGACAAAGAGATGGTTTAGGTTTCTTGGAGGAGGCACAGAGAAAAGAACACAAATGAGGAGCTGGAAGGACCCTTTGAGGGGTGACAAGAATATTCAGTAAGAGGCTAAGCTTGCAAGGGCTAGAGAAGAGAGCAGCAGATCTGCAACTATGTGAAGTTTAAGCAGGTAAGAGGAGAAAGGCTTTAGACTGACCTGCATCTGCTACTACAGCTAATGGCATCAGGCCTGTCCACCCAGGCACATCTGGCCTGAAGAGATGTTGGCAGGATGAGATTCTTGGCCTATGAAATGCAGTGAAGTGCATTGCAGGCTGTGTGCATTGTGACCTGTAATATGCTGGCTCTCTAGTCTCAGACGTCCAGTTCTGTGAGCTGCCTACTGAGAGCTGAGACTACGTCCTGTGTTGCTGCACGTGTTGTGTATTTAATGTTAACAGATCGCCATATAAACAGTCTGACTTTCCCAGCAAATGGTGATCCAGGGCTTAAACAGAAAATCCCAGAGGCATTGCAGTGCATTTTCATGAGGCATGATTTATTTAGCAATTGTGTATTTTGGCTTTCTGCTCATTATGTCCAGCACTCAAGCTCTATGGGGCTGCTTTATATTACACGTCAGGCCATGGAAAGCCCTGCACTAAAATCTGGTGAGATGCAAAAAAGTTAAACTCTTCTCATTTTAGTACTTAATAATGCCCCAAGAGATTAGGAACACCAACGTTTTCCCCTTTAGTTTTGTTGAAGCAGACACTTGGCTTCTATCAGTGAGTACGTGATTGGTTTCTCTAACAAAAGGCAGGGGGTCGATGAACCCTTTACATAAATCCTCTTGCCTTCAAAACATGAAATACCAGGAAAACAGTCTTAAACAAGCTACAGTCTTGCAGCATGGAAACAATACTTTTTACTTCATTTCTTCCTCCTTCCCGCGACTTTGCAGATCTGTGTGTGGACAAACTAATTTCTACAAACAAGCCAATCAGCTTTGGTTAAGTCAATGAATGACTTTCTATGGTTAAAACTGGAGACACATTGTAGGAGAAATATGTCTATGCATAGCAAAAAAAGAAAGAAAGGTAAAGGGTGAAAGAAAAAGGATGAAAGTAGAAAGGAAAGAAGAGGGAGAGGGAAAAGAAGCAGCAGGTTTGTTTTCTCTGTGTAGGAGAAGTTTCCTATATAGCAACAAGAAGAAGCCTGAGGTTAATTGGTGCAAATATGGGCTTGAAAGGAAAGAAGGTGGGCAGGGAAGAACCGGGAAGAGAACAGATTATTAAGTAAATAACCTGTCCCTTCATCCATGTGTTTCAGCCCTCTGCTACCTCCTGGAACAATCTGCCTGTGTCTCAGACACATCTTTTGAGCAATTCTCCTCCACATCCAAAATATCAGCTCTCCCAACAAAGGGTATTTCTTTCACACTCTTTATTATACATGCCAAATACTTTATTGTACTAGATAAAACCTCTAAACATTTACAATAAGTACACTTAAAAACAAAATTGTTTGCCAAACCCTATTGGCTCTTTCTATACTTGTGAGTTACAAACACAGCTTTATTTAAACAGGAAAACAACTTAACAGATTCCTGAGTCTCCCACATACACTTCTGGTTATCAGAAGTTTATCACAAGCAAACAGGAACATTTCATGGAGGCTCTTGTTAAAAAGTTGGCAGCTGTCAGTGGGTTGGATTTCCATGTACTGCAGAAGACAGCAGCATAGTTTAACACCCTTATAGTCTGTGGTTTTCTGTTGGAATTTTTGTTTGTTTGTTTGCTTTGTGGGGTTTTCATTTGTTGTTGCTTTTGGGTTTTGTCTGTTTTTAATATCAACCTCTTTTATTCTCCTTGATACACTTAGAAAATAGTAGCTGGGTAAATAGCTTCTTGGAAAATCCTCTAAGAGAGCAAAATGGGCACTTTTTCTTGAGGCACTGGACAGTTGTGGAAGTTAATACTCCTTAAGATAACTTTCTACTGGAAGTCGCCTTTCCAATCTAATGGTAAAGCCCAAGCAATTTGTCTGAACAAATGAGATTGCAATTGTAAATCCCCTCCACACAGACATGAGTGTACAGCACAGACTGATGGCTTATGGCAAGAACTAGTTGGAAAGGTCATGACAGTACACTTGCAACAACAGGAAAGCCTTAAAGAGGACCATAAGAAAGAAAAGGCTGTATTTAGTTTATGTAACTTCTGCACGAAGTGGAGAAAAAAAAAGCCAGTCTGCCAAGGCTGACCGCTGCCAGCTCCATCCAATCATTTGGTCAGCAGGGACCCAAAAGAATGGCAGGTACAATGGGGATGGAGTCTTGCCTCAGCTCAGGGTGTGGATGATAGCCTAGAGAAAGGCATCAGCCTGCTCTCCTTTGCATCACCTTGATTCATATCAACTGAAAAAGAGATCATGGGTGTTTGCATCAAAGTCTCTCTATCTGGTAGTGTCCTTTTTAATTCCAGCTAGCAAGAGCAAACTGCTGGATGGGCTTTTATTTCTTTTATAGAAGAAGCTGCATGGTTTTAGCCTGTGGACACCTACTGCAGTGAGAACAGGCAGATGTGGCTGTGGCAGTGCCACAGACAGAAATCCCAGATGGCTTTACAGTAGTTAAGTATGGTATGTGTTAGCATACTTCTGGGGCAACATAGAGGTCAGAAAAAGCTACAAACTCTGCTTCAGAAGCAGAGCCCACTTGAATTTCCCATGACAGGATTGTTGCAAGGCCAAACTCCCGACAACCATAAAGGTACAAATCAAAAGACACACTACATGGATTAACCTGAAAAGCTTCATTTCAGCACAATCCCAAGCTGGGAGAAATTGATGCTGATATTGAAAAGTTACTTAGAGAGGGGAAGGAGAACTAAGACACAACATAAAAACATGTCCTTTTACCTTTGACATCCAAGTTACCCAGACTTACTTGCACCATCAAGATAGCATGCTTCCCATTTCCTTTTCACTAGGTGATCTACTGTAAGCCTTTCTTGCCAGCTTGTTTAAACAATGCTACAGGCTGTGACTATTTGGGAAAGACAGAGTTAAAAAAACAATGTTGGATTTTGTGGCAACTATTTAAAAATCCCTTTTACTGGTGCACTCCGGACAGACAGGTGTGTTTAGCTTTAGGAATCACTGAAAAAGCCTTTAGTCTGCCCTTTCTTCTATCAGCTGAGATTTTAGCATTTCAGTTAGAAGCCAGCTTGAAGCTACCAAGACATCTCAGAAAACATGGAACCAAAAAGGGGTTGACAAGAAAGTCAACATATATCAAACATGCACAGAATATACATCCAAACTTTAATATAAGAGGTGTGCTTTTTTTGACCAATGGGTCACCCAGCCTCTCTTTATATAGAAATAGGGAGTTAAAATTCTACTTAATAATCCATCAAATGCCATCTTTCCAATTAATTTTCAAAATTGTGCTGCCACGGAAAAAAACATGAAGTAGGAAAACACATTTTCCTTGATCTGCAAATGACTGCATTAGCCATATTCCTTTTAATACACAACTCTCCACCACAATTTCTGACACAAACACCATCACATTTGAACTTCAGGAGGATTTACTTGGACCAGAGGCAGCCAGCAACAGAAGAATTTTAATGGCTGTGGGAGGATCGTTGGTGTTTTAAGAAGTCTTCTAAAACCTTCTGAAGAATTTGAGATAAGTCAAAATAAGTGGGGCAATTTTTTCCCTAAGTACTTTGTACCATGTTTTCCCATAGCAGAAGTGAGTTCTATAACTGCACAATGAAGCTGGAAAATCTGGACAAAGAAGCAAAACTTAAAATATCTGAGATGAAAACAAATGGCATGGGAACCATTCTGAAGAAGACAGCAAATGAATCCTATTGCAAGCTCTGTTTTTTATTCTTTCATTAGCTTGCAAAGAACCACTCAATTCACAGATCAGATTTCTCAAGAACTTAGGGACAACATGTCAACAGTACAAAGCAATAATCAAATTTTTAAAGAGCAGCCAAATGCTCAGTGAGTTCCTCTAGTGGAATCATACAAGCAATTTTTGCCTCCTGTTGCCTTTGATCTAAAGCATTGCATTCAACTTTTAGAAGAAAAGCCACCTGCTGCCAGAAGTGCTTCTGGATTAATATACCCAACAACTGAAATTGAACTGCTGTTAAGGGTTCAGAGAGTCCAGCTTCTTGAATTGTTGAGTGTCTCCTTGGAGAAAGGCTGATCAATGTACCAAGACAGCAACAGACATCTCTTGAAATCACAATGACAAATAAAAAGCTTCCTTGGGCATCTGTCTTCACAAGGGACCTCTGGATGTACCCACATATCTTGAACAATTGTACCCCTGGTTTCAAATTATTCACTTGTGGTGTCTCAAAAAACACCACACTTTGAGCAGGTTAAACTAATGTCAATATTTGCTGCTATTTCATAGCATCATCCTCCCCAACAGTAAAAAGTACACTTGGAAAGTGTCACCCCCTTGAAAAAAAACAACCCACCCTAACATGAAGTGTCTTACGATGTTCTTTTTTTGTGGGAATGTTAGAGACAGGAAAAAGTGCCTTTGCTGGATCTCAAAAAGAAAGGAACTCCAAGCACTCCTGAGAAAAGGAAATTGTATTTCAGTCAGCTGTCTCCTGTCTTTGGAGGCAGTCCTATCCTCTCCTTTCTTCTGCTTACTTGCACTAATTCAAACATCAAGAAGACACTAAGAAAACATTATGAGTGGATTAGCAAGCAGATACTTTTAAATGAAGAAGCTCATACAGCCTGTTCTTCTCTTTGCCAGTATGATTATGTGAATAAAACCAAACCAACCTATACATTCACTTCCTCTCAAATGCAGTCAGAAAAAACCAAACAAA
The DNA here is from genome assembly GCA_013399895.1 of Serilophus lunatus. Lineage (NCBI taxonomy): Eukaryota > Metazoa > Chordata > Aves > Passeriformes > Eurylaimidae > Serilophus > Serilophus lunatus. The sequence continues at coordinate 89,463 of VXBA01002102.1, read as the reverse complement.
CAACAAACAGTTTTGTCCAAAGCAAGTGGTTTTATTCAAAACCTTGGTCAATTGGCAGAAAATGTTGTTATTCTCTCTGCCTATTCCGCCTTCCACAGTGTTCACACAAAATTAGCTTGACAGTTCAGGTAAATTTCAGTTTTACTGAAAGCAGTGTCAAAACTCCCACTTCATTCAGTGGAGGCATGTTTTGCTCACTTGATTCTCTTCCCTCCCTCAGCAAGGAACTACCTGTTCAAAGCAATTTTATACATTCTCAAAGCAAGAGATTCTGAAAACACTGGATTTTACTGGGTTGACCCTTCCTTCTCCATTTCTTCCCTGACCAAATGGGAGAACATTGTCCCTTAAATTACATTTCAATATGGTACATTGAAGGATATACATCTCTGATTTTTTTTTTGTGGTTGATTTTTTTTTTTTTTTTGGGGGGGGGGGTGTTTTTTTTTTTTTTTTTTTGAGGGGGGGGTTGTATTTTTTTTTTTTTTATATAGAGGCAAATTACAGTAAGAAAAATGGCCCCAGGAATTTACTGTTGATATATTTTACACTGTTAGGAGAACACACAGTTTCTCAAAGAAAGGTCCCAAGTTTTTTATTAGCAAGATTCCATCTTTTCTCACATTTACAGCTCAAGGAGTTTTGTTTAATGTCGTTGATTCTTGACAACTGAGTGGCATTTCTCTCCAAAATACTCTTGCACGGAAAAATCCACCCTCTAGCTTAGCTATTTATAACAATGTGCATGTGTGGCTATTATCTGTAGCATGGCCCAGTCACTTACAATAGATGACTCTACCTTGTAAAGTCTAAACTTTGCGAAATCGAATTGTACCGTGGATCTTAGCAGCTCAGTGCTTTTGAAGTGAAGTGTGTATCGTTTAAGAGATAGCCTACAAATAGTCTCAGTGCAAAAAGGAAAAAGAAGTTTTGTTTTCAATTACAAGAAAGGTTCCATAAAAACTTGGAATTTTTTTAAAAATGAAAAATGCCTGTGCTTTTTGCCATGATCAAGAGAAGCGTTCTAATTATATGAATACACGTTTTTCAGTCTACCAAGAAACCTTAGGGATGTGTTTTACTTTACAAACTTGTCCATAAAAAACTTGGTACTCCTCATGTGTTACACATTTCATACTGCATTTCAAAGAAGAACCTTATATACATTGTGACTAAAGTACTGTTTATTTCATATTCTAAGCAAACATTGGCATACAGTCTATGCTTTTCTACTTTCCTGGAGACTTTACAGGTTTTTTTTTCATAATTAAAACAATCTGCATACACACAGAACATGCATTCTCTAATGCCAGTAATGAAGGTAAGAAGAGTCAATTTCCATCATCTTCCTGTTGCCTGTGTTAGAAAAAATGCTTTTGTTTTTACTGTTGTTATGGCAGTGTGGCTAAGGATACAAAGACTAGAGTATAGTTTTATTCCCTGCACAGAAATTGTTCATCACAAGCATGCTGATGGTGATACACATTACATGTCTATTAAATGATAGGCATACTTTTATCCCCTTTACTCCCTTTTTAAAAATACTAAGTGGCTACAAGTAAATGCAGTGAAGCAGGTATAAGCTTAATTAATTAGAGTTGATTCAAACTGGCACCAAGATGCAGTGAAGTCCAACAAAGTCTCAGCGAAGCTCCCCATGGGCTATCAATGACCTCCACTGCAAGGTATCTAGCCTCTACTTTTTTAAAGTAGAAATAAAGGCCTTGCAGCCTGGCCAGTTCTGTGGGCAGGGCAGTCTGCGTGAGTGTGCCAGGCTCCCTGGAAAAGATGCATTTTGTATTCCATTAGTGTTTGAGAAATTGTTGTGAGTGGGTTACCTTCCCCAGGGCCACACATCCACCCTGCTCTGTGGCATAGCCTGCTGCTCTTTGTTGGTCACATGGCTCTCTGTGGTTTTACACCACAGAGTGGTCATTGCTGTGGACGCCAGCCAAGATAGTGTGGTTGAGTGAAGATGCCGATCGATCCGAGCCTTCGGTGGGGCCATTGGCACTTTCACTGCGCTGGCAGCAGAGGATCTGCTTGAAGGTTGCACTCATTTCCTTGTCCCGGTAGGAGTAGATGATGGGGTTCATGGCGGAGTTGAACTCTGCCAGGAGCAGGAAGAATTTTTCATAGGCCAGGACATTGCACTGGGGACAGCAAACATCAAGGAGCAGCAAGACTAGTCCTGGGGTCCAGCAGATTATGAAAGCACCTAGGAAGAAAAAGATTGGACAAAACACAACAAACCCCACAAATATACTAATGCACCATTACTAGTCAAAATACCATAAGAACTAACAAGCTGGAACCAGCAATGGTTAATTTTCTCTTTCAGAAGCACCATTCTCACTCTCTTTCCTCCCTGACCTTGTGAGAGGAAAGCCTTTCAAAGATCTGTAAATGGTTATGTGAAGCACATCAAAAGAGCAAGGCACATCCCTCACATGTTGTCCCCACCTCCCCGCCATCTGAAAGTCTGCTTGACAAATACATTTGCATTTAAAACTGATAATGAGGAACATTTTTTTCCCTTCAGTTAGGGACCTCTGACTAATCAATCTCTTGATCAGGAGAAACAATGCTACAATTTACTTTTTCAAACTAATAACAACAAAAAAATCTCTCCGTAAAGTTCTGTGACTGAAGTATCAGTAATAGAGAAAGAGTGGTGCATTCAGCAGCTCTCAAGAAAAAGAAAGCCTGGGTCTTGTTAATCCATTTCAGCTCCATTATGTAATGGAAAGTCCTAAACATACATCCTTCCTACACCGAAATGCCATCCTTGAACATTCTTTTCTTGGGACTATTCAATCGAAATTCAGAGGCTCCTTAGTCTTCAATAATGTCAAACCCAAAGAGCCTTACCCCAACTAAAATTCTTCTCCACTCCTTTCTCTGTTTTGCAAAGCTGAGGAAAAAACCTCAGAACAAAATTCAGAGTTCATGGTGGAAATTAAATGCCTTTATTGGTACTACTGTATTAAAGGAAGATGCTAACTCCTTGCAAGTTAGAGGGGTTAGAGGGGTTTTAAATATAAGCACTGCTGAGATAGCCCTTGCACGCCAAGCATGTTACAATGAAGATGGGGCTCCTGAGATTTTCCAAGCTGGGAAGCCTGACTGAGATGGAAACCAAAGCCTTACCATCAGCTAGCAGGATTAGTGCAGGCAGCAGCAATAAGGGCTTCCCAGCACTACGCAGTGCTGTTTTCTGTTTCTTCTATCATTGTGATATTTATTTGTCAACATAATGCTCCCATTTTCATTTCAATGATGTTCTCTGTAGGTCTAGCAGCTAACTGAAGTCAGTTCCCACAGCATGCAAACGTTTTACCATGCTTGTCAAGAAGGTGCCAGCCATTTACAGTTTGGGCAATGCTGACTATAAAGCTGTGCAGACACCTTTCTGTTTGGATAACAAACACACACAGATAAAAGAGAAGAATGTTTTCTGAAGGCTTTGAAACCATGAAGGGTGTCAGACATTGGGCTTTTATGTACCAAAAAGCATCCCTAAACTGAGCTCGCTTGCAACTAATGGTGCCAAAGTGCCACTCTATGCCTACCACTTTGCTGACCAATAAAGCTTGCCACGGGAAAGAAGCTGGGAGGTGAATTGCCAGCTGCTAGTGCAAAGCACTGAACACTTTGATCAAATGACTTTGTTATGGTGTGGCAGCAATTTTACAGCACGGTAAAGATTAAACTCTCCCAATGCCAATGTAGCATCGAACACATGAATCCACTTCATAGCTTTTGTCTGCAACTCTTTTGGATTCCAGCAGTCCTAGAAAAGGGTACTTGAAATCCATCTAAACAATTACAGTCTTTTGTCTCATCTTTGTGCCTGTTCCCATGAGTAGAAAACTGCATCTCTTTATTTGTAGGATTGCCCATGTTGATAAAAAGTCTACCCTCTGCACAAAGAAGCTCTGATGAGCTGGTTTCTGCAGAAACCAAGCCAATCATTCAAATTCAGCCACTCACTGTATACATGTTGCGTTCAGCCTTCTAGCTAGTGAGGCAGCAGTGGACTTTGTTCTAGCTTGAGCATGTGTTTTCTTCATTATAGGCTGCCTTGGGAAAACAACATCAGATCTATAGTCAAGGACAAAAGACAATGACAGCATCCTCACCAGGCCTGTAGCAGAAAAGTCCAATGTGGGAACAATGGAGCTGACAGGAAAGCTCTCATAGCGTTGTTCAAAGTTTCAATTGAAAGCTTCCAAATTTCCAACTTCTTTTTTTAAAAATCTGTTGTTGAGAAACAACAGGGCATACTGTTGACATGATTTCTGATACATTACAAACAGCAACAAGAAGATGTATGATGAGACAGGTAGGAATTTGCTCCTGAGAAAGCCCCAAAGTCATCGACAAAATCCACATGCAGCCCACTGCACTGAATATTCGTCTCAGTTGGAGTTTCTGAGCCTTTCTGGGCTCCTCAGTATCTCAGATGTGTCTGATAACCGATGTGCTGATACTTGACTGGCTGCACTCAAGAAAAAGTGGACTGTGGCTGAGCAAGGAACTAAATGCTCTGTGCAGTTAATGCTACACTGAAAAATGATAAAAGAAAGGATAGCCTTCCACCCAGTTCTATAAGGAAGTCATCATTGTGCAAGTTCTTATCCTGCTGCTCACACCAGGCCTAGAGCTGGACCAGTGATGCACTGGTACCTAGGGTGTCAAGAGGGCCATGCTTTCCAGCTCCAGACAAGCTCAGGTGATACGGGCTTTCCACTGCTCTGGTCCCCAGCCTCAGACTGGGCTGACTTTCCAACCACTTTCCTCCATGGGGAAGCAGTGGCAGCAGAGGATCACACAAGCAGTCATGACCACATCTTTGTGCAAACAAGGCTTCCTTCAAGCTTCTGAACAGACTGCTCACTTGTCATGACAAGTAAAAGCTGCTGAATCCAGCCCCATTCAGTCAGGTGGGGTTTTGTATTACTTTAGCTCTGGGATTTTCCTAGCAAAACTTCCTATCATGCTAACAGCTCTGGCAGCTTAAGTGCTTGCAAATGGTGACACAAAAAATGCCTAAGGTTTGCTCACTCATTATTTAACTGTTAGCACTGTAGAAAATACTGGAAAGCATCACTCATGGAAAGGTCATGTTTGAGTCAGGTACACAAAAAAAGGAACACAAAAATGCCAGGGTCCTATTTCTTCATATTTAGGCAAGTTCATCTGTTAAACATGGAAGGAAATTGATACTTGAAATTTATTTTTTTTTTACTTCTTACTTGGAGTATTTGTTAAAGTAAGCTACAAATCAGGTGAAATTCTTCCCATCCTAGAAATCTGTTGTGCAATGATTTCACCAAGAATGAAGTTCTAAAAATATCACATCTAATAAAGCAATGAGACTCAAAAGCTTCCTTCTGCCATACACTGGAAAACTTAAGCATACCTCAAAATCTTGATGTATTTTTCTGCTCAGGAACAGAAGTGAGAGCAGCCTGAAGTATGGCATTAGTAATTTCCAGGTGCATCTTACCATTTTACAAGCTTGATCAAACCCAAGCTACAATGCATGTATGAAGCAGATCTGTTGCATTCAGTGACTTGAATCTTTGTATATATGCCATTGACATACCATGGCACTAGGAGAGCCCAATGTGCATAAGTAAAAGTGCAGACTGTATGTTCTTGGGTGGCTGAAAAGCACTGTTTCCAGAGAGCACCTTCGATGTTACCATGAACCCTGGCAGATCTTAGGAGGTCCTGGCACTACATCAAGGTGAACAAGCTCTTCACTTGCAGTAGAAGGAACACTTGTCCTGAGGATCTGACAGAGGGCTGTGTGAGAAAGAAATGCCCATCAGGCTGAGGGGTGAATGGCTAGCCATTAGATAGGAAAGCTTGAGGGGAACAGAGAAAGGACACTTAAAAGGTTTAAGGACACAAGATGAAAAGTGTCCCTATGGACTGAGAAGTATGTTTTACAGCAGAAAATGCGAGTTACAATGAAGTAGTTATGACATCAGTATTATTTTCTGCTGCTCTGTGAAGCATCTCTCCCAAGACTGAAACTACAACTCTTTGTGCATTGTCTGGCTTGCATAGCTGTGGCAGAAGTCCACTGGGGGCCTTCCAATGACCATGACATGACTACATCACATCTGTCTTGAACCTGCATTTGGTGCACCAGTGCAGATTGTGTTTTCATGGTAGCTGGATGCTTAGAAACCCCTGGGCAAGCATGACATGGCCTCATAGCAAGATTTGATTGCAATAGAGTAAAAACTGTTGTAGGCATATGAAACTGACCATGATAAATCACACAAAAATGAGTGATTAGAAGAACAAAAGAGAAAGCAACTCCAAAAACCAGCAGCAGACAAGAAATAAGCTACATGAGAAAAAACATTGATGAACTAGTCACTTATTATTAGGATACCAGACTAGATGGCTACTCATGCAATTTCTTGTGTTAGCAGGCAAACTGTTTCCTAAGCAGGTTTTTTTGGTTGTTTGTTTTTTGTGGTTTTTTTGTTTGTTTGTTTGTTTTTGGGGTTTTTTTGTGTGTGTGTCTTTTGCCTTGGACATCCTAAGGCTGTGTTTATTCCATGAACATTTATTTTCCTCTTACTTAAAACAGCAAAATCAAAGAAGCACTTCTGCTTCTGCCAAGTCACAAACTGCTGTCCCTTGGAGTCTCTGAAGGGATGTGGCTCTTGTCAATGTACACCTATTCTGAAATATCCTTTTTTGTCTGGCTTGCTCATATTGTGTCCCTTTCATGTGCTCTCTTCTATCCATCTTGTGCGTTAACTCTGACTTAGTGATTTCTGGTATGGGTTCACACTCGTCCTGCAAATTCCTCAGTCCGCATGAAGAGAAAAATATCGAAAAGGCCTCTCTTAGGGAGTGAGAGGAGGGGGAAAAAAAAAATCTCTTGTGTTTGCAGTTTTGTTGAGATTACAGAAACAGGATAAGGCACTATCATATCAAAGACAGAAAAGATCCATTTCAGCTGAACTGCAGGAACATTTACAATCTGCTTCTGTTGCCCACCTGCTCTTGTCCACCCGCTGTCCTCTCTAAATTCCCTCCTGCCCTCGAAGTGCCACTTGTGGCAGGCAGCTGCATCACCTCTTCCTCTGGGACAATGGTGACAGAGAGAGGAAAGGACACTGAGCATTACTGTTATCACTATTATTACAGTTGCTAACAGGGATAAGGGTCTCTCTGCACTTTGTGCAGGCTGAAAAACTGCTATGGAGGGATGATTTGTTTTATTTAACAAAACCCTAGCCAAAAAGGGCTACGGAAATGCCTGGCATTTTCCACATCTGATGCAATCTCACTCTCAGCATGGAAAGCCACTTGTCATGCTAGCTGAGGAGAAAGCTCATCAGCTGCAACAAAACTGCATTTCTTCATGTCCTAGCCATCTGCAAGCTGTATCAATAACCCTCCTTATCACACAGAGCATTATGTTGTGCACAGCATTAATAGAAACACGTACTGCATGCAATAGACGCAAAAGTGCTTATTTACAGTTATGTATTGCTTTCTCTTGAGACAAATATTTCAGCATGAAATCAAAAAATGAATGCTGAATTATTATAAATGCAAAAGATCATGAAGATGATTTATCATGCTGTAAACACAAAGAGTGTAGGAGTAATTATTCTAATTCTAGTCTGACATAATTTTCCGCAATTTTGTCACAACATCACTACAATAGAGCTTATTGGTGGATGAAAATACAGATGTTGCTGTTTTTTGTAGTTTCTGCTGGAAATAATTAACATTGGGGTAATGTTTTCTTCCACCCATGGAACTTTCATGTGAGGAAATAAAATGTGGCTCTCACAATATGGATCAGACTAATAAATTTAAAATAACTGTATGCTAAACTTTGCTAATTCTGCCTACTTCATATACAAAAGGCTTGGCTCTGCATCCAGAGATGTCAAAATGCTTGATTTGATGACAGTGAAGGAAGGTCCTTGAAAAATACCCTAGTGGGGGAGAGCAGTCTACAAGACACCAGTAAGAAAAGCCTTGTTGAAAGCAGCTCTATTAATGTAAAGTACCCTTATTTAAGAACCCATATGAATTCTGAATGAGTGAGAGATTCATAGCACACTTCTGCAGTTTTGGACTGAGTGCAAAACATTGCCTTCTCTTACATATGTCTGGGAGACTTTAACACTATGGGTGCCTTTGGGTTTCAACTCAAAAATTTCTCTTGTGGGACTGTTTGTGAAAGGAAGAGGGGCTGCCTCTAGTGGTGTAAAATAGGAAATGAGAAACAAAGCAAAGGTAAATAAAATCTACATTCGTATTCATGCAAGTCTATGTTACATGTACTTCTCTAAGATGACCTGAAGAGGACATGAACACCTAAGAGAAAATACACAGCTCGGGGGCATATCAACTTGTCTTTCATAACACTATTTGTGCCCCATCCCTGAGGATGCCTGTTCTAGTCTCCCATGAGTTGAACAGCTCTGAATGTGCAGTTTATAGGTAAAATCCTGACCTGAGCCTTTGTCAACTATCTGAACTCCACATGTAAATTTGAGAGATTTGTCAGATTTTTCAGTCTACTGCACCCATGGTTTGTAAAGGGATTTTAAAAGAAGCTGCTTTTGCCAGTACTGCATCTGATCCCTGATTTCCTACCTTCTGCACAGCTACATGCACATGAATAATCCAGTCTCATTTCCTCTTCTGAGAACTTGAGTTGTCAATTTTGGTGAGACTTTGCACAAAAAAATGGCTGGATTGTGTAGGAACAGAGAAATCATGTCTTGCTCAAAAACCTATTTCCTCTTCCCAGCAGGTATGCAGAATGTATATGCTTCAAACACCTGTCTTCACCTTTGAACTCCTGTGCACAGAATCTATTGGTGTTTATGGTATGGCTGGCTTTGTCAACAATCACCTCCTGTCTGAGGAACCCGTCTGCTTGCATCTTGAAATATTTATCTGCTTGAAAATATAAACTACTTAACGTGAAAGCAGCCTTGAGTTTCTCCTTATACTTTGGCTGGGCTGGGAGGAGCAGCCTGCCTTGACCACAAAGAGTGATGTCCAGTGTATGTCAGCATCATCCCATTCCATGTCTTAATATTTAGTATTCCACCTGTGTTTGTTCATCAGAAAAAAATTTCAGAAAAATTAAAAAAAAAAATAAAATAAAAACCACTTTGCAAATGGACATACAGTTTTGACCACAAGGAATACTTCTGCTGGCACATAGATCAGGCTATGGGTCTGGCCTCTGCTCTACTTTTTCTCTTCCAATGCTTATATCACCACACTGCTCCTGACAATTTATCACTTAAATGTTCACAAATTCCTTGGTGAAATCTTTGGGTCAAAGCCTTTCTTTTAAACCAGATGCACTATGGTATCTATACCTGCTATACAAAGGGCCAGCTGAAGAAACACCAGACCCATCAAGTTTTTTCACAGTGTGCTGACAACAACCATTAGCCAAGAACTCCAATGGGACTATCTGTTGCACAGCTACCATCTCCGAGCATGGAGATCCTCAAACAGAAAACTCCTGTGGTCAATGGACATGCATCTACAGCCATCACACCTTCCCTTATCTCAATGCAGACAACACCTTTTGTCTTCTCTTCCTTCTTTAGTTTGCAAGTCCAGACCAGAGGAGATGAAGAGCAGGTTTCCCTCACTAGAACTCATAAATGGCAGCTATGGGCGTCTTTGTGAGCTCGCTGTCAGCAGCTCTTTGTGTTTACTGCTATGAGTGCCTGCTGACACTTGGCCTCCTGGCTTTCCTTCTAGAGGTCCTCTCTGCTAGGTGTCTTCCTACCTCGATGCTAAGTGGCCTTTCCATGGAGCTTGTCAGCAGCTGTGGATATTTCCAATACCACATGAGTCCCTTGTGTATCCCTGTAGTGTCTGAGGCTCTTGAAGCCTGGGGAGGATTGAAAACAAATCTGACAAACTGGAGAGAAATTGAGACTGGGCGATAGCAAGTTGCTAGAACTGACTTGCTTATTTTATAGGTGCTCATCGAACTCTAGGCCAGGTTAAGAGTTTCTTGATGTCATTTCATGCCTGATGCTCACAAAGCCCTGCAAAGTGAGTTTACTGGTCTCAGGTCAGCTGATCCTGCTACCCCCAAGTGTTCCATGGCTGACACCTCTGAAGGAGAACTCAAGTGCTAATGCAAATAAGGAGATCGAGACTGTTTTTCTACTCATGAGTGCAAATAAAAGGTGTTTGAATAGCATTTTCACAAATGTACACTTGAAATGATTTTAAAGAACATCTCTCAAAGGCAGCATGGGCGAAATGCTTTCCAAAAATAACAGTTAAAGCTTGAGCCCATGGCAATTTACCTGCATCCATTTGAATCCCTCAAAACAAGAAAAATGGAATTTGCTGCTGCTTTAGTGACTGAAGGAGAGAGATGGTGCACTGCCTCCCTGCAAAGGCAGAAATAAGCCTTTTATCTATAAAAAGCATTTTAGACAAAAACAGGAAGTAATTAAACACCAATGATCAGGACTCCAACTGATTTCTAAATTCACAAAGATATGTGAAGCTAATCTCTGAATAAAAGCTTGGCTGTTGCCAAAGTAATCTGAGTATTTATCTCGATATAAAGACAAACAGTAGTCCCCGTGGAGTTAATCTGTTGCCAAAAAACCTAACACAAAGAGGAAATTTTAGTGTCTTTTTAAACTTTTGAGTGTTCTAGACAAGCCTTTATGCTCTATTTTGAAAACAAATGCTTCTATAGTCCTAAACAAATGCTGGGAGCTTGGCTGCAAAAAGAACAGATAATAATAATAGGCTCCTGGTACTGGCCTCCCTGGGTCATAGTGACACAGGACAAAGAAAAGCAGGCAAAAGACATCTGGGGAAAACTAGAAGCAAGAATAATAGAATTGCAGAAAGACTTGGATTGGAAAGGACCTTAAACATCATCTAGTTCTAACCCTCTCACCATAGGCAGGGATGCCATTCCATCAGGTTGCTCAGGGCCCTGACTTTGAACATTTTCAGGGATGGGGCAGCCACAATTTCCCCAGGCAACCTGTTCCAGTGTCTCACCACTCTCACAGTAAAGAATTTCTTACTAATATCTAATCTAAATCTACTCTCTTTCTATTTAAAGCCATTCCTACTTCTCCTGTCAGTCCATGCCCTTCTAAAAAGTCTGACAGGCGTGCTAAGTCCTCCCCAGAGCCTTCTCTTCTTCATGCTGAACAACCTAATGCTCTTAGTCTCTGCTTTAGCTCTCCGATGGGGGCTTTCCAGCCCTCCTCTGCATCTGCTTCAACAAGTCCATACTTAGCAACTCATTTTCATCCCTAGTCAAACTCAATCCAGGATGCTTTTTAGGGGCCCTAATTGCTCATAGTCATGACTTGGGACTTCAGATGGGGGACAGACTCATCCCTAAACAGCAAGAGGACCCTGTCCCATGGGTATGGGTGAGGCTTTCAGGTCCCAGATATGGGGCAGTGGGAGGTGACCAGGTCTGGTGGAAATTGCAAACATGCCTGTGCAAAGTGAGGGCTCACCACAAGAAGAAGCAGAACAGTTGGCTCTCTGCAAGTAGGGCTCACAGACAGGACTCTGTTCTGCCTGCTTCTGCAAGGTATGTTTAGCCTTCTTGAGACTTGGGTGTTTTGCTGCTTGTTTAATAGATGCAATAGCCAGTCACAAAAAACTAGTTCACAGCCATGTTGAAAAAGCCCTCTTCTGTCCCCTTTTCTAACGGAAATCCATACACTTCTTGTGGTACTCTGGTACTTTCCCGGGCATGGTCACAATGGTACACTCAAAGAAGGCTTCAAAAAATGTTGGTACATCGGATTGTTCAATTGTATTTTCTTTTATTGTGAAGGACATTAAGCGTTACTGGTATTATGTTAGGGTAAGTGCCAGTTGCAATACAAGATTCCAAATGAAGCATGAGTGGATGTAATTTAATATGTAAAGCACTGCTTTGATTCTTACATAAGATGAAACTAGTAATATTAGGAGAAAAATATTAGCCTCTATCTGTTTCCTTAATAGGAATAAAATTTGTTTCTCCCATGTTAATATCAGACTGTGAGTAGGAGAAAGTGTTACCAAAGGGTAGAGATACAGAAAATGACTGAGTATTATACCAGCTCTATCTCAACTGCAGGAAACCTGTGTATGCTTTTATCTTTATATAGCCATACTGACATTTATCTGATTATTGCTCTCTTGCTAAGCTGCAGTAACAACCTTTGATGAAATTACATTAAGACCAGTTATACAGTTTTAAGAAGCAGAATCCACTGTGATAGCTGTGCCTCTCTGAAAAAATGAAGAGCACGAGCTCCAGAGTGAAGCAGACAATACAGGAAAAGCCCCCATGGACAAAGGGTTGTCACTGCAGGATAATTTTTCTTGGAAAAATCTGCCTGTCTTACGACATGCTAGGATAGTGTCTTCCCACATAAAAACTTCCTACTTGTCATCTGAATGTTAACAAATCAAACTACTGTCTGAAGGCAGAAGCAGCCTTGGACAGACTGTACATGAACAGTGGCACTCTACTGAGTTGCTTGTTCATCTTACTGTGCAAGAAGTGTCAAGGTCATATGGACATTACTCAGTCTACCAGTGAGGCATCTACAAATAGCAATGATAAAACCGAGGGATAGCAGACAGACATGGCATTGCACTTCTCAAGAGAAGCATTGAGTGAAAAACCACTCTTATTTTGATTGTGGTACACATATACTTAGAGATTATCAAAAGGGTAAGTTCCAAGTTTTAGCACTTAATTCTGCAAGTACTTTTTAAAAACTATCTAGCTGAGGGTGAAAATATATTTGGGCTGAAAATATATCTCTTGGTCTCTATTTCCACATAGAAGGTGACACATGGTTTAAAGGGATGTGCAGCCACCTCTTGGCTTTCACAGGTTCCTCCAGATTGCTCTGGAACATCTGATTTTCCCTGTCTGGATAAGATGCTCTCATTCTGTAACTTAGGTCTTAAATGCCAGGGAAAATGGAAGTTTAGTGTTTTATCAAAATCCATGAAGATAGTCTCTGATTCATTAAAAACACCGTCATGCAGAAAGAAGCACTGCAAAAGTGTACAGTAGATACTTTTTTAGGAGGGTGTCTGCTGTTCTGCAGCATATAATTTTGCTGTGGTTAACACCAGTATTTCTCATACTTGAAAGAGGAAATTCAGTGAAGGGAATGGAAATATGTCATTGCTGGTGGTAAATAGTCAGAATCCAGTGGCAACTTTCCCGTGATTTTTATTTACCATTATAGAATCAAGAATCACATTGCCAAATGCAGCTACATCCTTATCACTATAAATGATGGAATCCCAGACTCATTCAAAGGGTTAGCCATTAAAATGGCTTCTGGGTTAGATGAGTGATATGCCCTCTCCCTATGACTAAGCTTCCTCCAAATCACTATTTATTAGAGAAGTGAGCTTGATTTGGCATACTGAACTGATTCTTCAGTTTCCGGTGGCTTATGGGAACAGCTCTACCTTTGGCAATCTCCTCTTCTGTTCTAAATTTAACCCTGCTAAGAAAAGTATGGCACCTAAAAACATCCAAGAATAGTTTTTACCCTGTGTTACCACCACATCCTCGGTCACCATGGCTTAAAGATTTTTATATGAACAGCCTCTGAAACCTTAAAAAAGAGCACTATCATGCTATTTTGAAGGTTGCTCAATCTGCATGTTTTGAGGATGTGACTCCTTTGACCTTTGGAAGGCAGTCTGCTCCAGTGTCCCTATAAAAGACTATAGATTTTGGCTGTAATAAAAAGGAACAGCAATGATGAAGGCAAAAAAGTAAATCTTCTCTTTTACTTACTCCCATAAACTCATGAAAGAGCAACTGCATAGCAGCAGAATACTGAAATAACTGTCTATACCAAAACTGGGCTGATTCCTTCATCTCTTTCAGGGGTTTTCATGACAAATGCCAAAGGTCATTTAAATCCAGCTCTTATTTTCCATGCAAGGAAGGCAGTAGTGTTAATATTGCTGCGTTATCTGTAGCATGCTTTGCCTGCAGTTCATCTTTGTCCTCAGTCTTCTGCTGCTGGGCTTGATAACATATCTCTGCTCCCACAGAACCCGGCCTCACTAATGAGACTGTCAAAGACAACAGTAATTATTTTTTCTGTCACCTGTCTTCATACTGAGGGCTCATCTCTCACAGGGAAGGCAATCTGCTGCCAGGGCAGAGCCTGTGGCTGTGCTCACAAAGGGGCTCCCCACAAACCTGTCAGTGAACATGCTGCTTCTGCAGGGCAACAGTTTGAAAATTCTTCCCTTTTAGCACTCCCTGCTTGCCGAGGACTTCAGTACTCAAGGGAAAAGGGATTTAATTGCTGCTCAATGTAAAATCTTTGCTAGTTGATAATAAAACCATCTAGAGATGTTCAAAATATACAAAAGAGAGTTTAAACAGTTCTCTAAGATGCAGACTAAGATGGTCGGGTAAAAATACACATCATGTACAGCAGAACAGAACTTTACTTTTTAAAATAACCACTAGTAACAGTTCCACCATATGTGGCAGACCAGCTATGTGCAATGCAGATCACACCAAGAGCTCCACAGACAGAAGATACCTGTGAAAGCATTTGCTTCATACTTGGAATGCCAGAGACTGCATGCAGACAATGCAGTGGCAACCTAAAAACAAACCTGATTTGTTCTGTGTTTTTTGATGGCCCTGTTGTTCAAATCCTTCTGATTGATCCTGCGTGCTATGCCCTTCACCAGCCACACCTTGACACACAGCACACTGCCTTGACAGGTTTGTGAGAACAGGTTCTAGGTGCAGGCCTGAGATGTCTGCTCCAATAGGGGGTACAGCATAGAAGCAGGGAGTCAGCCACCAAAGAAATTGTAACCCTACTGACTCCCACAAACAGTTGTAAAAACAAAAACTGCAGATGGTACAGCCACATTGAAAGCCAGCCTTTAAAAGGAAAAAAAAAACTTCTCCATACTCACAGGAAAACATAGGAAGTTCTGGCAAGCTTATCAGTCCTCAAAAGAAGGTTTTAGTATGCCTAGCCCATCTGCTGTATTGCATTCCTCTGTTTTAAACATTACAGGGTTCTGAGCACGGATGCAGTGTTGCGAAATAGAAAAGTGAACTACTGAAACATCAGTTGTTCCCCCAGTGGAACAGCAGCTAAAGGAACAAGACTGCTACCAAACCATAAAGTTGCATTACCTTCAGCAGCTGTGTTACCTTCAGATTATTTTGGGACAGGCATGCTGATATATGAATTTGTATGACTTCTGCAGGCTTGTGTTTTTGGGTTTTTTTAGCAAATACTTGTGTGCTTGCACCTAAAGCAAATATGAAACTACATGAGATAATCTGAGCCTTTCCAGGAAAAAAGATTCTCCACTGAGGAATTTTTGGGCTTAAAAAAAAAAAAAAGGATAAAAAAGATGTTAGTACATTTCAGAAAATCGCTTGCAAAATCCTTCTACTCAGCAAATTATTTGCTTCTAAGAAGTACCTCCCATGTTCTGAATTAAATACACAGCATTTTTCCCTTCTTCAGTAAAGAATAACCGCCCCCCCCAACTATTCCGCAATTTACTGAAAGTTTGACTCATAGGTGACTTTATATTTTTAAGATTTTTTTAACAATGGAAGCAACACTGAGGTAAAGTCCAACACAGAAGCAGTGCATAGGAGAGGTGCACAAAGGAAAAATCCTGATGCAAATTTGAATCAGCCTTTGCTGGACTCCCTTTGAAGCTCCTGGTGATACTTGCTGGCTTCTCCTCATTTTTCTACAGGGCTCATAGCGGTGGCCATAACAAAGTCACCCTAGCAAAATTAGGAACACATGCAGCAAGGCAGAGGGACCATTCCAGTGCTGTAGCAAAAGCCCATGCATCCAGCTGCCTGCCAGGCTTTGTTGTCTTGAGACTGATCACAGCTGTGCCTCAAATAATAAAGATACAAACCAACCAGCACTGCAAGCTTCATATCTGCTGGCTCTTACTAGCTGTTCTGTGAACAATGAAGGGAGAAGAGCACAAATTTTTCTGTTTCTGGTATGTTCCAGAAGAGGCAAGCAAAAAAAAAAAAAGTGTCCACTTACTTGCCCTTCAAAATTAATTAGCATTCAGCTTCCTTAACCACCCAGTGTCACCACAAGCATTTTTTACTAGCATCAGTGCTCTTGCTGTTTCTTACCATCCCAACTCTGATATTTTAACAGTAGTCATTAATGCTCTATATATACACATGAGAATACAGGGCAGTGAACAGGGAACATCAAGCAGAACTTTCAGAAGGGCATACTGCAAATGCCGTGATTTCATGGTATTTTCAGCACATATTTTCCTGAAAATGAGCATTAGTAAAATAAGCACTTGCTACTTATGTTTATCATTGTCTATTCTCTTGTCTTGAACTGCATTTATTAGTAAAGGCTCATTCAAGTTTCACCAGTTTGAAGGCTTATAAGAATACAACATCAGTAGCTAAGGGGGCTAATACAGGCACAGGGCAGGTAACATGGCCTGAGCATGACAGAGTTTTCATTTCCTGCTACTTTACTCAGTGTTGTGTTGATCTTATGTCTGAAGCTGACTAAACACTTTGAAAAGTTTGCATGCTACACGAGCCTCTGGGGTTGCTGATATCTATTGCTGATATCTGCTCCAGTGCAAAGGATGTTACTCTAGTTACAATTCAGCCACCCTTCTCCCTCATTGACATGGTTTACCCGTGGACTGTACTCTCCTCCCACCTGACCACAGCTGGAGAAGCTTGCATCAATAACCAAACTGTGAGAGTTTTGCAAAACACAAGTTGAGTGTGTGCCTGGGGAAGAGAATGAATCAGAACAGGAAGGAGCAGAAGCATAGCTGGACCGCTCTTACCCTCTGAAACCATGAGAATTTTGCTCCAGTAAGTTAAAAACAGCATCACTCTCTGAGACAGTACTGGATCTTTTAATTTCTCTCTGGGCCCAAGAAGTGTCCTTGAGATTAAAACCTGCTACTCTCGTCCATCACCGGTGAACATTGTGAACATTGTGAGCACTGGCATAGACGCTTACTGGAATTGGCTTACTGCAATTGGGTAAACATTTCATTCATAAAACAAACAAAAAAGCAAAAATAAAAAAGCCAGTTGAGGGAGGTGATTGTCCCACTCTGCTCTGCACTGGTGCAGTCTCAACTCGAATACTGTATGCAGTTTTGGTCACCACAATGTAGGAAAGACATTAAGCTATTAAAGGGTGTCCGAAGGAGGGTAATGAAGATGGTGAAGGATCTTGAGAGGAAGCCATATGAGGAACAGCTGAGGTCACTCGGTTTGTTCACAGCTGAGGTCACTCGGTTTGTTCAGCCTGGAGAAAATGAGACTGAGAGGAGACCTTATTGCAGTTACACCTTCCTTGTAAGGGGAAGAGGAGGGGCAGGCACTGATCTCTTCTCTATAGTCACCAGTGACAGGACCCAAGGGAATGGCCTGAAGTTGTGTCAGGTGAGGTTTAGGTTGGATATTAGGAAAAGGTTCTTCACCAAGAGTGTGGCTGGGCACTGGAACAGGTTTCCCATGGCAGTGGTCACAGCACCAAGCCTCACAGAGTTCAAGAAACATTTGGATGACACTCTTGAGCACATGGTGTGACTCTTTTGGATGGCCCTGTGTAGGGCTAGGGGTTGGATTAGATGATCCTTGTGGGTGCCTTCCAATTCAGCATGTTCTATGACACTGTCATTGTCTTTCCCATAGGGATGCCTTCTGGGTAAGACTTGAACACTCAGCTCTCAGCTGTACTGAGTGCTTATCTGAGAAATTCAGAAAGCTAACTTTGTGTCTGTCATCATACTTTTAGCACGATATACTCATCTTTCAATTTAATTAGTTTATCACTGTTTGCATTAGTCACATTTTAAGCATTCATGCATGCTTCCAGTCAGTGTATTTATCATGAGTAAGTCAACAGGAACTTGCATCTCTGTTGCTCATTAAAGTACACTATTGTGCACCTGGCTATGAGAGTCACTGACAGCCACTGGGCTTCTAATCTGGCCGTGAGAGCTCATTGCTTGCCTAGACACTCTTTTCTCACAGGTTTTTAAAATGATGGCAATACGTCTGTCATTTCCAAGCACTTCGTGTTTTATTTTCCTGGGGCATGACAGATAGATGTGTTTAAACTAAGAAAATATACTACCCATCTTCCAAACATGTGGACTTTTCTGGGTTTTATTGAAAGTGGTCAGTCTGTGTCACAGAAGTGGAGGAGATGGTTTCATGATGTGGTGACATACATCTCATATTATCAAGATTACAGCACACACAAAATTCCACTATAAGACTCTCTTGCAAAATGCTGCCTGCAAATTTGCATATATGCAGCTTTACAGGCAATGCTATCAGGATACTAGAACCTTTTCTACGCATTGTACTAACACTACTTTCTATTTAAAAATCCCAAGTTTAACTATTTATAATATCATCAGAAGCCTTCAGCTTGGGTTGACTCTTTTGTTTGGTGTGCTTTCTAACATATTTCTGAAGCTCATGAAATGCTGAATCCATTAGACCTTTCTCTCTTCTGCTTGAAAGCAACTACAGCAAAAAGGGGCAGTGAACCTAAACTTCAAATGGAAAGATGGATATCAAGCTTCTCTAATAAAACCTCTGGCAAATATAGTCTTTTCTTTAGTGATTGTTGTTACTTTTGGGGAAATGGGCACTCAACAGTGCCATGTATCGTGGAGATGTCCCAAAACTAATACTTTGCAAGATTCCCTCTACCATATGAGTCAAAGGTAACTCTTGATTGCCTGTGGATGCAGGAGACCACACTGCAAACTTTGGGGAGAAAACCTTTGTTTCAAAGTGAAGGGCACGAAGTACAAAGCTTACAAATGGATAACAGTAAGGGGTTTAATACATTTCGTCACAGTTTTTAAGGTCAAGGCCAGGTTTGAAAATCTGGTTTGTGTCTCTGCTAAAATTTCAACAATGTTTGCAGTGAAATCCTTGTGTTTACACAGAGGCACCTGTGCTTCAGAGAGCTGTCTGCACTCATTATAAATGGAAGAGGTGTTAAAAATTCGAGGCACTGTAGCATGCACTATGTCCTGGAAAATTGCTCTATGTGTGGCTGAATATCCCTCCTAGCAGTAAATACTCAAACAGGTGCAATTTCTTTATGGATCAAGCCTTAACTAGCTGTTATGTGGGTCCTAAACCTAGGAAGTATGAAGCAACTACATTAAAATAAACTAATTTTTAAAATTTTGGTGTTGAGTTTCCCAGAGCACTGAGGTTATAGTATTCATGCAAGGAAAATTTTGGGGAACTTGAAAAGATATGTGTCCTCTACAACATTAACCAGAGGATGTGTCCCAGCACTTGGTTTCTGTGGGCTCCATTTTACCCAAACCAAGAAACCCAACAATCAGCCCCCAGAATCTCAGCATCAGCAGTAAATTGACCCATGCCCATCAGTGGCCAAGGGCAGCAGGCTCTTTTACACCTTGGTGCCCCTCTCTCTTGGATCATCACAGTCAGGGAAGCTGGTAAGCAAAGACCTGCCTACCCAGCAGGTAAGGTACTCAACAGTCCTCACACTGAGGTACTTCTCTCCTTCAATTAGAGAGAAACACCAGTGAGAGGCATTAATGGTTAATATCTAATAGTACTTATTTTCTAAACTTTTCAAGGGGAAAAAAAGTTATGTATCTAAAATTAATAGTGAAGTCTTATCATTGTTTTTCTTTTCAATTCCTATCAACTCAAAGTTTCTAGGGAATTCAGAATTTCTTCTAAATGAATCCAACTTGCAGATGGGCTGCAGGGTATGAAACAGGAAATTTCACAAGACAAACAAAGAAGCAAAACCTAAAGCATTTCAAAAGCTAGGAAAAACCTAAACAAGTCAGCAAAAGCATAGCAACTTAAAAGCACACTGGACTGAAGAATGTTGGCTTGTAAAATCAGTATCAGTCTCCACAAGATAAATGTAAGTGGTCAAACTCTCAAAGAATATTTTCAATAACAAACAGTTTGATTAGATCTACACTTATGGTTTAAATATATCTATTTTTAACACACACTGGAAAAAACCCTGTGGTATTTCCATTGGCAGGGTAAAAATGGAACAGATGCTTCTATCATTTCACAATCTTGTTCCAAAAACTCAGGGAAAAGAATTTGCGCTTCTTACAGGAGTAATCTCTGTATATTGGATATTTATGCCTACGACAAGGATTTGAAGGAATGGCCACACTATTTCCTGGAAATAGGCCTGGAATTCATTTGCTCAGCTGTGCCATGGGGCAGGAGAGCCTGGCAGCCTGATCCAGCTCAGAGGCACATGAGATGGGGCCCCTGGTGCTGCAAGATAGGGCGGTCTCGACTGTGATGGCCTCACAACATCGTTCCACAGCTCAGGCTCCCACGCCTTATCCTGGTGGTTGGGCTGGATTTCAGAGATGCTGCTCCTGTCTGCCAGCTGAACAGAGGCAAGGCCATGGAGATAAAGCTATAAATAAAGGGAGTAGTGAGACAGAAACAAACAGAGGAAAGTGAAGAATAAAAAACCCCCAATCAACTCAAATGAAAATCTCATGGGAAATAGCATAAATCAGTACTGTTTTCTCTGGAATGTGCTTAAAAGCTGATATTTCTGGAATGCATACAGCTTTATCCACACCTCTCATACAACTTGATGGTGGCAAGCAAGTGTACCTGAAAGCCTTCTGCTCTTTAACAGCACTACACAGCAGCACCAGGTGAATGCACCACTTAGGTATTTGATGGATGAATAGCTTAAGTATTCATCTAAAGAATGCTACATTACTTATTTCAAGTTAAGTACTTTGCTTTGTTTGTTTACTTAAATTGACCCCTCCTTCCTCTAGAGACAACCAAGCCAAGCTTTTATGCTGGAAAGACAGAAACCCATACAACTCATTTTTTGCAGAACACTGGCTAAACAGGCTAGGATTAGATGCAGATTACCCTCAATGAATGATCATTTTTAATCTCCAAGTTTTACAGAAACCATATAGACTATTAACCAACATTCATTCCCTTTACCTTTTGGGGTTTTTTTTTTGTGTGTATGCATGTGACAACAACAGGAAGGAAGTTAATATACTAATATATATTAGTAATTAGTTAATATATACTGATATTACTCTCTTCTCATTGAAGGACAGTAAATCCAAAATGCAATTGGAAGGCCAAGTGTAGCCAGAAAGCTGAGCACCAGATAGCAAGCAAGCAGCATCCTACAGCTGTCCAACAACATCTGTCCAGGGCAAGGACTCTTTGGGAAATGGGCTCAAAAATGCACAACAGGGACAAACAAAATGACAATGAGGAGCTGAGCAGGAGAGGGATGTTTTCCAGACGGCATTCTTATGAATGCCATTCTGTCCCTGAGGCGCAGAGGCGAGCACCTTCACTGGGGGATGACATTGGTGTGAGCAGAAGGCCCTGCTGAAATCTATGGGAGGAGGGAACAAAGACAGCTGTGGGATAACCAGCTTGTCTTCGGGAGTTTCTATATTCTCTCCTCAGCCAGGGCAGACAGATTTTTTTGAAGAGAGATCTTATTAATCCTTTAATGTACCTGAAAAAGAAAGAAAAAAAAGAAAGCCCTAGATCTTCACAACTTCAGAGCTAAATCCTGCAGACCACTCTGTAGTCTTCCACCAGAACAAATGCAGAGCAAGCAAAAAGCAAATTTGATTCCATTTTATGTACAAGCATGTTTATTGAAATAGTAACAAAAATCCAACTGTGATTTCTTTGAGGAACAATGACTGTATTCCACTGTCATACACCACAAAAGATACTTCCAAAATATGTGTTGTTGAAATAAATTTTTAAGTCTTCATGGAGCACTCAGACAAGTTCCAGAAATTGACAGAAATGCCAATATCTTCCAAATTTCACAATGTATACAGTTATCAGCTTCAGTGACCAAGGTACTACCTGTCTTCTATGTCTCCTAACACACAATTGTCTTCTTTCCTGAATTAGCAATTATTGGCTCATCAGCTTCAAAACAAGAACTTTAGTCAGCCCATTTTCTTGGGATATTATTCTTTGGTTTACTAAATGCCACTTTGAATGAAGTGGCACACAGGGTTGGAGGGAAGGGAATATACGTAATTCCTTCCTGTTACTGTCAACCTTAAAGATTGTTTTTTTGGCCTTTAACGCTTGTGCACCACTCTACCATGCCCAAACCACATGTTAAGATGGCAAACTCACTGGCATCTCTGTGGCTTCTAGCAGTGCAACCAACCCTTTGAGTGATTTCTGGAAAGACACTCTGAAGGCCTTCTTCAAACAGTATATTCCTTGGCCCTGAAATGTGAATCCATGTCGATGCAAACCTCTTTCAGTTTCCAACACTGCTACCTGCAACTGAGGAAATTTTAAAGTCTCCTTTGTAGCTAATGAAGTTACTAAATGGAAGTTGTCCCTTTAACATGGTACGTATTCAAGAGCCTACAGCAGAATAGCAGCTGATCAAGCAAGAATTTGCTACACTGAAATTATATAAACCCGCTCCATACCCAGCTGACAAACCATATGCTTGAAGTGAACCAGTAGATACAAAAGCAAAGGCTTAAGTCTGAACTACCTAAATTGCATACTATGACCTATACATCTCCTTCACAGATGGAAAACATAGAAATTTCTCAGTCTGACATGGAGGATGACACTGAAATACCTGAGGATGTCAGCAGAATCACAAGATGCTGCATTCACCTAGAATACCTTGGCCTCCTCAGATTCACTCTGCTAGTCCTCCAGGGAGCAGGAAGGGCAAACTATTTATAGGTGTTTGGAAAGCCTAAAAGGGGTTCAAATGAGAACTCCAAGAAATACACAGTTGTTGCTTCTGTGCAACAGCAGTAAATGACAAAGTGGTGTTGGGGAGGGGCGACAGGATCAGAAGGAAATCCAGACACAGCAAAGATTTTGGACTCAGAAATTAAAAAGCCAAGTATCTCTCTGGTTTGTTATTACTTTAGAAATCATTCATTGGAAATTAAAAGCACACTGCTTTTTATAGGGAGGAAGGGCCTTCATATTGTTTGATTTCTATGAAATCATTACTTTTTCTTTTTTTTCCCTCTAATTTACTTTTTGCATGACAAAGACAAGGAATCTTCTGGAAAACAACATTTTTCTATTTGCCTCCAGAGGTTGAACCAGAACAGGGTATATCCTGATGACACGACTTTGAACATCAAACACTAGGCAGACATGCTTTGCAGATCTATCAGCCCAAGGAAAGTAAATTTACTATCACAAAACTCTGTTCTGACCTGTACAAGCAGGAGTTAGAAATACACATTACTGCCACTTTGCTTTGCACAGCATGGTACAACTAAATGGGAGCTGCTAAGCATTTCTATTTGCAGAGAAGATATTTACTAAAAGTAAAGAAGGTTTTACTCCTTTTGGCCTGAGCCTTTCCCTACTATCGTGGTTTAGGAATGGTACTCTACAATGTAGTGCATCCATTGAGACTCTCCAAATGACATTGCTGTGTGCTCACTTGCTCCCCTTCCTCTCTGCCTCTCCCCTTGTGGCATGCTGGAGAAAAGAATTGGAGGCACAGAAGTTTAAGAGTATCAGTTGAGATAAGAACAATATACTGCAAACAGCAATCAGATAAGAACATGAACAGTAACAACAACAGTATTAGTAGCAAAAGTATACAAAAGAGAGAGTGGGACCATCAAGAGTCACATCATGTGCCTGAGGGTACTGTACAAATGTTTCTTGAACTCTGTGAGGCTTGATGCTGTGACCACTGCCATGGGAAGCCTGTTCCAGTGCCCAACCACCCTCCAGGTGAAGAACCATTTTCTAATATCCAACCTAAGCCTCTCCTGACACTTCAGGTCATTTTCTCAGGTCCTGTCACTGGTGACTATAGAGAAGAGATCAGTGCCTGCCCCCAGTCTTCCTCTCACGTGGAAGTTGTAACTGCAATGAGGTCTCCCTAGTCTCCTTTTTTTCCAGGCTGAACAAACCAAGTGACCTCAGCCACTCCTCAAAGTGCTTCCCTATGGCAGCATTGGGTCATTGGTGTGGTACCCCAGTCTGTTTTAGAACAACGAGGATTTAACACAACTGTTCCATGCTGGGAAAAGTGAGCACAGCTTCAGTTGCACTCTTTTCTCTTATATAAGCAGGACACAATTGTAAGAGAAAATATGTCATTAAATACATTTATTTTGATACTTAATGAAGGTAACCAACTTAATAAAATCCAACATATCTTCAAGGAAAGCCTTAATTTAAAAACTCTTTAATGTATTTTAAAATTTTTCTTGGGTTTTCCTTTTCTGAACTATAGTTTTCATTTTAGTCTGTTTAAAAGAAGAAAGTGGCAGCCACTTTGCAAATACACAATTTTACATAGTTTCTTTTAACTCTCAATACACTCAGCTTTTGCTGAGAAAAAATTC
This sequence comes from Serilophus lunatus, assembly GCA_013399895.1. Lineage (NCBI taxonomy): Eukaryota > Metazoa > Chordata > Aves > Passeriformes > Eurylaimidae > Serilophus > Serilophus lunatus. The sequence continues at coordinate 64,971 of VXBA01002102.1, read as the reverse complement.
ATCTCTAAGTTACTCCTCGTATTTGTCTAGAAAAGTAGAAAGTGAGTAACTTAAAGCAACTCCAAACAAGGGAAGATGAGAATTATCAATGCCATATGTCAGAAAAAATGTTCTTTCTGAGTTGTCTCAGTACCAGCAGATGAGAAATAGCTCCCTTAAAACTGCTTTTATAAGAACAAGGAAGGTAGTGAGTCCAGGGGAGCTTGGCAGCTTTTCCTCCTTGTAATAGCTAAATTCCAGCCCTCTTCTTCAGGAGACAATGAGTCTTTCATTAAGGAAGATATTTCAAAAATTTTAACAGTTCTTGCTTATCTATGGTTATATTAACACACTTGTAATAAGATACGAAGTACTTTATTAAGAAACAGAAAGACCAAAGCAGATAGCTCTACTCCAATACAAAGAAATTCAAGAAACTCGCACTCTGTCCCCTCAAACTTGCCTGAACCTGTTTTGTTTTTTTTTTTAAAGTAACCTGTAGGTTTTCAAAGGTAACATAAAGAAATCACTATCTCAGCCACTGCAGCACACAGGGTCTGCTCGACTAACATCAGCCCACAGCAGCAGACAGTAGCAGGTATGTCTGGGATAATTTTACACACCAAGTTCTCACTTTCCCAGTTGCAGAACATAAGGTCATTCTGCTCATAAACTTCAAAGCACTCATCCCAGGATGTTTGAACACCTTCTGTTCACTGATGGGTCGGGAAACCAAGGATTTTCACTTACAGCCGTTCCCCTTGCTCCAGTACATCATTAAACAGCACTTGACCAATGGTCAAGAGTGTGGAAATTAAATGTATCAGATTTACAAACAATGTCATAGCTTCTAAAGTCTCATCATCTTCCATACAAGCTCTGAGTCCTTTTAGGTATTCTCTAGGCACTGACATGAAAGGATATGTGTCCACCAGTGGACACAAGAAGCACACATGGACATAGCGTTTCTCCATGTGGATACAGTAAAATCTCAGAGACTTTTGTTGTTAGGCTGAGCAAAGTGGAAGGGTGACACAAATTTTCCCAGATGACAACTGCAGAGAGCATGGGAATTTTCTGCTGCTGTTGTTGCTTCCAGCTTTAAAGGGGGGCATCAAATGTGTAAGTTCGTGAGGGAAACTTTCTCAGAGTAGGGCTGGGAAAGAAAAGAAAAAACAGAAAAAAAAAGAAAAAACAAGGAAAAGAAAGAATAAGCACACCATGTGTGAGGTCAGTGACAGTATTCCTACCAATATGAAACAGGAAAATAGGAATCTGTTCTGCCAGCACCAGAAGGGCTCAGAATTGTATTTCCCTTTCACATTCAGATTCAAAGTACATTTGTGCATTTTTTAATAAACTCAGCCTTTTTACTGAACATTCTTTTCATGCTGAGACTAAGGGAGGGAGGCACAAAGGCTGCTGTTTGAAAACCATTATTCACTGCTGACCATTTCCCAATGCACTGACTGGCTGCTGTACCTCTGATGTCTCAGCAAGCTTTTCCACCAGCAGTAGCTCTGTGTTTTGATATACTGAGCCATAGTTTCATTGAAACTATAAAGGTCAAAAATAATTTGATATTTAAAATTGTTATTCTTCTGTTTTCAGGGACTATCCCAGGAAAAAACACAAGTAATCAAAAATACTGGATCACATTTCTCATAAGCAATAAGGCGATAAAGAAGGAGCACCACAGCTCCTCTCCCACAAAACAATCTCTTGTTGTCAGTGTTTTCCACTGGTGGAAACAAATGATAGTTCAATGTCTCATTGAATGCAGTTTTACAATGCGACTAGTTAACAGTTGGCATTTTTGTCCACATAATTTCTCAAGCTGAGGTCTAGCACTAAATTTGGCTTAGCATTTGAATGGTTTTTGCTGAAACACAGGAAGGACAAAGGGTATCACAAAGGTGAAAACAGAAGCAAGTGGCTGGACACAGACCTTACCCAACAGGGTCCAGACTGCAAATGCTTTGCTTTAACGGTTACCAAGGGTGTATCAGTTTTAGCTGAAGGTGCAAGACACGTAACCCAGCCAGTCAGTGAAGAAAATAAGCAAAACATTAGGAACCAAAATATACATGTAGCTGTGTGCTTTCTAGAGGATAAAAATGTCTTATGAGCAAAAAATTTGCAAAAGCATTATTATTGCCTCTTCAAAAGGATTTATTCCCATCTTCTTTTCAAAAAAACTCAGCTCAAAACCCCTGAGATCATTAGGACTCAGTCATGTTGCTGGCATTTTACACATAAGTCTTCTTGTACGTGCTGATTTTCAAAATTTCTCTTCGGTAACAATTTCTACCCTCTACTTTTCACCAAGTTTATTAAGACCTCTGGTTTAGAGCACATGTTCCACAACACATCCCCATCTTCATTGTTTTGGAGAAGCCCAAGCTGAGGAATACTGGCTTGTGGATGTAGCACTGCTAGGTGGAGTCTGATGGCGGAACTGGATACATTACTAATTAATTTTCATTTGGTGTGGATTTTCAGTAAGTGAATATCACTCCTTAGTCAGCAGTTTTTTATTTTACCTGGATCCAACAGAAAATGTTGGATTCTATTTTTTGGGATAAAGGTGTGATTTCCAAGAAGGAAAATAATAATCAATTTCCTAGGCCTGCTGAGAAATACACCTACTTTTGCTATTGCAGTTCATTTTTAGAAGCTTCCTGGAAACAAGACAACACCTATGCAAGCAATTAATAATTTATTTTTTTTTAATCAAAAGGTGAACATGAGTGCAAGAACTACCTAAGGTTTACACCTGTCTGACTGTTCTTGGAAAAATTAAGACAGCTTTCATTTGCCCTTTAATTTATTTCTTCCCTGAAAAAGTAATAAATTATATTGAAGTCAGGGGAAAGACTTTTATTAAACAAGGCCTCATTTTCATCACACTTAAAGGAATGTATGTACTAGAGGGATTTTTCACCCTCAAAAATAAAATAAAATGAAACCACATTCCTGCCTTGGGAAATGATGGAAGTTCCTCAAAGCCTGGTTTCAAAGGATCCTAAATGAAAATAAATAGTTCTTATTCTTAACTGAAGGGGGAAAGACAGAGTAAGCTTCCAAACGGTTTCCCCCAGGTGAAATGGTGAATTCCACTGGGATACCTGGAATACATTAGATAAAAGACAGTTAACCAGGGATGTATCAGCTTTAGCTGTGGATAAAATAAATTTAATTGAGAGAGTCAGTGAAGAGGTTAAATAAAACATTTAGAATGAGACTCTCTACACACCCAACCATCCTCTGGGTCCAGAGAAAGAGCTGTGTCATTGTAAGGCACCAGTAACTTCTGCTTTATCCAGTGGAGCTTGCACAGGAATCTGTTACACAAAAAAACTGACCACAATGCAACTTCCAGATGCTGTGCTTCTTTATTCTTTTTTCCTTTCAGTATTCTCACTAGCCAAGAAACTATGGGAGGAGATTTTGGTTTGGGATTATCAGACAAAATTCAGAAAGATCCACTTGAATTCATCTGCAGGACTATAAATGACAATAAAAATGATCAGTGAGTGAGATTTAGAGAGACAGATTAAGTAATAGAGAACACAGGTAGTACTGCTTTTACCAGAGGCATAAAAAAATATCAAGAAATCAAGAAACATCTTAGGGTTTTAAACATCCAAAAGGTCTTAAGACACACTACAATCACTGCATAATTATGTACAGATTACAGCTTAGATCCCTGCCAAGTTTTCATGTCTCCATTATTTTTAGCTGAAAGCAGAAAACCTAACTGATTTTTAATAGTTATTTGTGAAAGTTTGTCTTCCTTTTACCAAACGTGGCCAGAGCTGTCTAATATAGTAATTGAGCTGTATTTACCAAGAAAATAAGAATACTGACATTTACATCTAAGAATATAAAAACACTACTGCACTTGTTATAAATCAGTGACTAAAAATTTATTTTTTATTATTAAATCTGAATGATTTCCCAATGAAACCTTCTAACAAATATATGCAATAATATAAAGACTTTAATTACAAGTCTATTTGCAAGCTGAAAGTACACTAGTTTTTTAAGTCAATACCAAAATGTCATTAAGATGCACAGGGGAAAATAACCCAACAACAAAACTAAAACCATAAGATATATTATTATTAGAAATAGCAAAACCTGGAAACACCCACCCCCCAAACCTGTAGGCATTATTTTCCTCCAAGGAAGTTTCATAGGACCAATCAGTACTACTCTTAAGGCCTTGCACTAAGAGAAAAGAGAAGCGAAAGAAATTCAAGTCATCAAAAATCCTGTAGGATAGATAAAATGGGCTATAAAAAATAATTTTAATTAGGATTTTTTCAGGCAAATATTTAATGAAATAGCTTGAAAATATTACTGTCACACTACAGTTTTGAAAGCATTTATTACAAACCTTCCCTCTCCATACAATAGTAATAATACTTTATCTTATAAACTCTATGAGCTCTCCACTTAGACTACAGTAGTCAGCAACAATTTCCCAGTTTACCGGACTGTGGGGTTAAATTCACAGTTTATGCATTTTTAATATATACTTATCTAAAAACACTGGGACTGCACATAATTGCACTCTGTGTGCTAGAAGAGAAAGCCATTGATGCTCAGACTTCTATTGCCTGCACCAGACCCAGAGTTTATTGCCTTGTTTTTCTGTCAGGAATAAATCACTACACAAGTGACATTAGTGTGATGCAGGGGTCAGGAAGGGCTGGTGACTCTGAACTGTCTCCCCTGTGCTGACCATAAGGTAACAGGTATTTATGGCTTCACATTGCCTCACTTCCAGAGAAGCAGCTGTGGAAAAATGTTGCTTTTGTCTCAACTCCAGCGTGATCTCACTGCTGAGACCAGCAATCTAAGGAAAAGGTATTAAAGTCAAGGAAGAAAACCTGAAATGGATGGTACTCTTGCCGCCATGGACCTACTGCTACTTGGTAGAAGGACACTGCTAAGCTAAGATGACATCATCATTTTCAGTTATCTCAGGAAAAAATGCTACTGGAGAGCTCATCTCTCTTGACATCAGCAGGACTACTTGAGGAGGAGGTAAATAGGTGAAGTTGACTTCTTGAGGTCACTGGGCTCAGAGTTAAACTTCAGCTTCTCCAGAAGATACTCTTCTAAGATGCACTGTTACCAGGGCTGCTGCTTGCCCTGGCTCAAAGGACTAACTTTTCATGGGCAGGGAAAGTTTGTTAAAGTTTGAGTGATACCATAACCAAGCTCTGTCTAGGCAAGAACATTTTCATCCCAGCCCAGGACCATATCCTTGGTAACTGGTGAAATGTATTTCATAGGGATTAGGTAGGTCAAACCCTTATGATTCAAAGGCCAACAAAGATAAGCCATCCCAGTCGACCACCTGACACAGCATGAGGGGTATGGAAATAAAGGTATCAGACATTCTTCTGTCAAGATATGATGTGCTGCTGATCAGATTAGATTGTAGCACTATTTCATGTTTTTATTTTCTAATGATAATCAAGTGTTTTTAATGCATGAGCAGAGAAAGATGCAGATCTCAGACCAAAAGAGACAACACAGACATTGAAAATACCTTTTTAAAAGTGTGCTTTCACAGAACTACAATTTTTTTTATCCCCAAAATAAAGGCTACATATCAATGAAAAACTCAGAAAGCTTAAAGTTGTCAATAATATACTTTATTTGCTTTAACCGTCTAGCTACAGCATATTTGACCATTTGTGTACATTAACATAGTATTCTGCTGCTTTCCAACCCCATTTGGTACTTAGATGTGGAAGAAAAGCTGCAAAAACATAAAAATAAGCCTCATGCAATTCATATTTGCAGAAAAGAGGGCAAGAAAAAAGCTGTTGCTGGGCAGTTCCACCCTTCCAGATGTTTACACTGTACTCCCAGATGTTTCTCTAGCATTTATTCCTTTGCTATAATAAGGAACTGTCTTCAAACACAGTGAGACTCCTTTAAACTAAAGAGAGTTTATACAAAAAGAACCATCACTTTTTTATCTGTGTCCACATTAGTTTCCCAGTCTTAGAGAGGAAAACATATTCCTGCAAAGCAGATGATCTTACAGGCAGGAAAGATCTAAATGTCTTTTACTTCCCAGGAACATAAAGGGTAAACAATTATCAATAAATTGTTTGCTCTCCCTACATCCTTTGGGGCCAGCTGCAGTGCTTGGCTCAACAGGCATGCCTAGTTTTGACCAAATACCAACACAGGAGGCTAATTGTCAGGATTAGTAAAACACCCACACATAAGAATTGTTGTTGCTGTTATTGATATTTACAATTCAGTTATAAAGCCTCATTGCAATCTCACCATCTAAATTCTAAATAGCAAAGAATGCTTGAGGATGCATAGGGAGGTATATGGCAGAGTTATCCACATTGTAAAACCAAAGGGTAACAAACTAAGGATGGATATTTCATCAGCATTTGGGTATGAGAAATACAGGTATACAGAACGCTTGAAAGACTCTAGCCTTTCATGATTTATTCCAGGCCAAGGAAATAGCAAATTCCAAGCAAGAGCTAGTTTTTCCAGGCCAGAGCTCTGAAATCCTTGTACTTTCACTGCTTCCTAAAATGATAGTTAGATATTGTCATCCATTTTTGTGCCAAACCTGCATCTGGCCCAGCCAAAATGCATTCAGAGTCTAACTGTGACCTCCATCAGAAAAAAAGTTTAGCTGTATCTTTAAATGTAACATGAGAAAAAGTGGAGAATGGAAGAGAGGTTGCCAAGTTTCAGCTGATGTATCTGCTCAGTTTCTGCCTGTTCCCCAATTGCTCATTTAAAGGGAACACATGGTGGTGGTGAAAGGCAGAGAGAGTCACTGAGCTGCAAGCCAAACCAGACACAATTTTATGGCTATGTGCAATACACAGATCAGTCCTTCCTTAGTCCCAGTGCAAAGGAAAGGCACGGTCTAGAGAAAGAGCATTGTGCTTCTTGTTACATTTGAAAGATTTCAAAAGCAGCCTTGTTAAAAGAAAAAAGGGCTCAGCTATGAAATCACTTCCTTCTGTTTAAAACATTTTACTCAAGGAAAAAAAAAAACAAAACACAAAAGGGCATTAAAAAAAATCTGCTCTGCTTTTAACTTATTCCTAGGATTCATCATCCCACCCGCTCTGTGGGATGACGCAGTGTGCCAGAACCCGACCGCTCCGGCCAGCGCATCAAGCAGCCCAGCCCTCCCCAACACAATCACCCTCTTGTCAGAAACTGCCGGCGTCTTCTCCGCGCATGCTGACAGCATCACCGCCGGGAGGACTGCACACGCTTTGGAGCAGCTCTTCTTCTTTTGGACAAGGCAGCAAGGCGCGAGGAGGGCAGGCCGTGTTAGGCAGCTAACAAACAAGAAGCTCTTGTATTAATTCCCTTCCCCCTCTCATCCCCAAAACACAGTGAGGATGGGGACGGAGGAAAACATGCTCTTTTTCATGCAGGAGCAGCGTGGCTTTGTCCAGACATCCAGTTCTGTCTTCCCTTGGATGACAGGGCACCCTCCCTCTCCTCCAAAATGAATTGTCTCCTCCTATGTGCAGGTTGACACACATCAGCTTCCTTCCCCACTCAGTTGTGGGGCAGGAGAGGAGGAAGAAGGATCTTCAAAATAAACTGAAACACTTCCTTTCCCATGTTTGTCTCCTGGAAAAAGTTGGTCTCTGCCTCAAACAGCAATGTATTATTGCCCTGACCTGCACCATTGAGGAAGGTGGTGGTTCTTTTCCTCTGTATTACTGAGGTTCATGGATGCAGAAAAAGCCAGATCACATGAGATTCAGCAAGTGGCTCCATGCAGCTTAAGACACTCACCTTTTCTGCCCTTCCCAAAACTAAAGTAGATAAACTTGCAGTATTACCTTTTCAAGAAGGCACTCAGGAAACTAAACCTGAAACTTAAAAATAAAAACTTGAAACTAAATCTTCTGCTTATGAAAACTTTAAGCCAGACTTACAAGTAGACTTCAAGCAGTGACAGAGCACCTGCATACCCACTTGATCAACAGGCTGACCACATCAGCTGCTCCAAACTGAGATATGCCACCCAACCAGCACTTTGAAGTGATGCTTTTTTCTCTAGAACCATAAAATTATCCTCCACTGGAAGTGCAAATTCAACTATATGAGACAGCATTCCTTGGCTGATGACAACTAATGAATATTTTTTATCATCCATTTAGCAGTCTAGTAACACCTAGAAGCACATTTAATCCCACAAAATTCTCTGTGGTTTTCTCCAAGCCTAATTTGTGGCTTTAGTCTATTTATTAAATTTAAAAAATAAGCAACCCTACACAAAAACCTTCCCAGCCATCTTCATCTTGCAACTGTGTCTCACAGATGGTAAGGAGGTGGACACATTGTTGCTCCTTTACAGTATAGACCTAAGTCTGACTTCCTTCAGTGAAAGAAACCACACTGCTTAGGAAAAAAACCCAACCAAAACCAACCAACCAAACAAACCAAACCAACCCCCAAACCCTTTGTAAAATAATATCAAAGTGGGAGCTGCAAAGATAGGATGAAGAGTGTCATGGTTTAGGAGCGCCTTTGTTTTCTTCAAACAAATTTAACAAAGTAAGTCTATCACTCTTTGTAAACAGTGTTTCATGTTGATTAAAAGAGGTGCTAAAGTACAGTGTGTGTGAAGCACTGAACAAAGTGCAGCAGTAAGAAGAAATAAGTTCCTGTTTGAATTTTGAAGAAAACCTCAACATGTGCTACCTGCAGTCCTGAAAAATCTTGCCTCTATGAGGAATCAGAGGTATTACTGAACTATATCTGCAACTAAACTGGAGCCACCTTAATTTTGGCTAATGCTGCTCAACCCCTGCAGTTGTTCCACTCTTTCCAGAACAGTATCTGAAAAAAACCCATGGTACTTATTAAAGGGGAAAAAAGGTTCACTTTATGTTCCTTGTACACCTGTACTGTTATGGCCACAGTGGGCAGCCTGTACACCTTCCCTCTGATCTCTGCTCATAAGGAGAATGAAGAACAGTCACAGCCTACCCTTCCAGCTACATATGTACCATGCTTGGGATTAGCTGACACATGCTATTTATTCAGTGACTCTTTACTTCTAAAACTCTGCATTGCATTGGTATAAGTGCTTACTATTTTCTATCCACTTTTTTTTTTTTTTTTTTTTTTTTTTTTTTTTTTTTTTTGAGGTCTGAGCCCTTCTATTACCTCACAGGAAATACTCCAGTGCCACATGAAGAGTAATTCCTTTAGGAGGTAAAACAAGGATCCATTTCCCAAAAAGAAGACTGCAAAGCCTGAATTTTCTTTGTGTTCCTAACCTCATCTTGCCTTCTGCCTGCAGTATCACAGAGAGGGGGAGGGACAGATTTCCAAACTACCAAGAAGTCAGAAGAGGTTTTACCCACCACTCCCTTGCAAAAATCATAGATACTCTTTCCCCGAAGAGAAGTACACATAGGGATACATATTATCAATGGCTGAACAGGTTAGTTAACTGCGCAATTCATATTCTGTTTACAAAGCTAATCACGAGGTCAGAGCGCAACATGTAAATTCTTAAACTAACATGTGTTGTCAGAGTGACTCACACCAAGTCTCTGTAACTACTCTGTCATGTTTGTGGTAAAAAACACAAGTTATGGAGTAAAGCTATGGGAATCATGATGTCAAAGCATGAAATGGGGCTATGTTTTGGGCTTTGTGGACTGTACCACAGTTGCATGTATGTACTACCAGAACAACTTTCTGATGCAACAGGGTACTGGGATCTCAAGAGACCCATGTACTGCACTGGAAGACCTAATAAGTGGAAATACATGCTGGGACAAGGCGACAATCTGCACTATCCCTTCTGCCTTCAAGTCACTCTCATCTGCAGTAGCAAAGGACAAAACAAATTCCTAAGAACATCACCAAGCAATGGTAGTCAGTACTTAGGCTGTGCATAAGTAAACTGAAAGCCCCAGACAAAACCCAAGGCAAGTCTCTCACAAAATGAAAAACCTCCTGACTCCAAAGTGTGTTATGGTATTTTCCTCATGTTTCTCTGTTTTCTAAGCACCAAAGCTTAGCACTTCCTGAGCAGTGTGATTAAGAATATTAGTGCCCTACATGTTACCTTTCTGTATTAGCAAATGGGCAGATACTGACACATGCTGAACATTATAGTCATGAGTGAACCACGTATGTGGTCCTGCTTAACACACAATCTTTTCATGAATAGCCTGTAGCTGCTAATTGTTGTCCAGATATTGGAGCTTTGCATGAATACACACAAAACTTTTGGGGTGGCAACAAGGAGACAAAAGGTACTTCAGTGGAAGATTGAGACTTCCTGTACTATTTTAGGTTTGCAGCTTTTTGGAAGTTTCAAAGGCAAAAGGGCAAACATTGTGTATCACAGGCTGCTACAACAGGATTCAAACATGCATTACTGTAAAACCCCACCACATTACATCCTGGGGCTCTGGATTTTCATTGGTTTCATACTGCAGGGCTGGGTGACCAGGTTTCTTAGGCCATCTTCCATAAATAAGCTTGATAGTGCCAACACAGTAATGAACTCTGGGAGTTCTTATTGTCTGCACCTCTTCTAGTGTCTTCCAAACACTGTTGATGTCCCAGAAGCTGGATGTGCATTACTGAAATCACTGGGTAAGAAACAGAGTGGGGAGAACAGGGTGGGCAAAGTAAGTAAGCACTTACCAAGCACAATGACCACAGTCTTCAGGAGGCTCATCATGGTGTCCCGATTCCTGCGGGGTCCAGAACTGTGTCTGGACATTCTCATAGTCCTTTGGCGAACATACCCAAAGATATGAGCATATAGGACCACCATGACCACAAAGGTGACCAGGTTGAAAATAGCCCAGAAGACCAGGTAGGAGTCACTATAAAGCGGTGCCATGTTGGAGCAGTGAGTGATATCACAAATACAGTTCCATCCGACGCTTGGTATTGCACCCATGATGATGGCCACAGTCCAGATAACAACAATTACGACGACCACTCGCCGGTTGCTCATCCGAGTATGTAGCTGCATTCGGAAAACTGTAATGTGGCGCTCAATAGCAATGGCCAACAAATTGGCTACAGAAGCTGTCAGACTAGTATCAATGAGACCCTGACGGAGAAGCCAGGTGCTCACAGTCAATCTTCTAGTGTTGGGTCCTGTGTTGAACATCAAGTAAAAGTAGGCCAGCCCTGCAAAAAAGTCTGCAGCAGCTAAATTGGCCATTAAGTAATATATAGGAAAGTGGAATCGGCGGTTGACATAAATAGCCACCATAACCAAGAGGTTGGCCAGCATTATGAAGATGCAGACAGTAATCCCCAGCCCCATTACAAGCTTGCTGACAGTGTTCCATTCAGTGGCTAGATATTTTCCACTTCGGTTATAAAAGAAGGCAATGGTTTCATTGTAGTAACACTGTGGTTCACTCATGGCTGTGGACTGAAAGAAGAGGGGAAAAAAGAGAGAAAAAAATTAAATAGAATGACATCAGAACTGAAAATATAGGACTGTCTCCACAGATGATACATACACAAAGAATGGGAAGGGGGACAGAAAGGGGACACATTTCAGAAAAAATTTATTTTTTCATACCAAATGGTATTCCACAATTCACAAACAATTGCTCTGAAGAGTCTAGTAACAGCAACCAGATCAGAAACAACCAGAAATGCTTCCAGAAATACTCTGGAGCCAACCCAATTTCTGAAACTGTTGTAAATTGCATAGAAAATGAGCTTCTGGCCAAGCAGACCTGCTTAAAGATTCACTTACAGGTGTGCAATTAATAATTAAGAAAAGTTATCTCTGCTACAAGATATTTATGCTATCAGTGCATAAAACCGATGATTGACTGTAGTAATGTTAAAAGAAAAGCTCCTCAAAGAAGAGGAAAAGTGGATTACATTTCTGAGCAGGGTTCAACTCATTCAGTTTTCCATCAGAGGCATTCCTTCTTGCCCTGTCTTAAGAAGTGGGAAGAACATCCTAAATTAAGATTGCCAGTATGCTCTGAGACTGTAAATTACTAGGGGCTATGTTTGTCCGTAAAGCATCAAATGCCTTTATGATCAACAAAAGAAGCATTACACTGCATTTCTATGAGCATCAGCCACATTTCTAAACAGCGTTTGAAATAACCATGCTTTTAAATATAATTAATCAGAACTGATTTATTCCAATTTGAAGTAGGAGTGAGCCAAGAAATAAGACAAGCAATATTTGGCTTAACTAGTGTTAAAAGCATCCAACCTTATTTCCTGCATTAAATATTGTTATGGCTATGTCAGTGAACACATGATAAATTTTCCTTGCAGAGTACTTTGCCAAGAACAGCTGAGGGTGCAACAAACAAGCTCCATACTCCACCAGAATGTGGAACTTTTGCATAAAACTGTTGGCTCACAAGAAAATGCTTAATGAGCTTCTTTTCTCAGTTACAATCAATTACTCAAGGCACAATTCCCAAAAGGCAAACCCTAGAAAAAGAAATTCCTCTAAATAACATGCTGGTTAACTGTTTAGCAAGTATGCAGAACAAGGATGTAAAAACAATAATTAAAAAAAAAAAATCAAACCAAGAAACTCAGGTCAAAAAACTCTCTTTCTACATGAGGCTCAGGAGACCTGCCTGTGACTCTCTGCTTTCATGGCTCTGAAATTATACTGACTCAACTTGATTTTTAACAAGATGAGGACTGGTTTAGAAAAAAAAAAGTGTAATAAGTCCAATCAAAGAAGAGATCAACAACACTAAGGATGAGAATTTCTTCCTATTAAAACATACAAATGAAACCTTATGTTTTGGACATCTCCAGTCATTCTGCAGGAAATGTTACAGCTAACCTAACTTTCATACTGAAACCAAAAAGTATAGAATTGGGAAACAGAACTAGTAATCAGATTCAAGAGAAAATAGGATCTGATAAAGACTTCTTTAGAATTAACCAAAGCTGTTTCTTTTAAATGCTACATTTGTCACACAATTAAGAGAATTACAATAAAATAATAAGCAAAACACTCCACCTGTATCCCAAATGCATTACATAACATTTAGGTTTATGTTAAAGAAATAGGTCTCTTTAGAAAGACTTTACCTCCAACCTAAACATGGATCAGAATCGTTTGCAGGCCTAGGAGAGTGAAAACCTAGAATAAATAGTATTTCTCAGCACGGTGAATGTATCGTTCCTCCAGGGTACATTAACTCTTAGGTTTGAAGCCTTTCAACCTTAATTATTTAAGAATTTTTAGAAGTTCTTATGTAGGATCTCTGTTGCATAGAAAAAATTATTTATAAGGGATAGTTAAGAAAGGAGACCTAGTTACAAGACATCTGGCTTTAATTCTTTGGTTAAAGACATTGTAGTAGTAACAGGTCAAGTATAAGAACCCTCGAGGGAGAGAGGAATTCATATGAATGAATTAGTAGCCCTTATAAAAGCTTGCATTAGTTATGTGAATACACTGAGTTTTTGCTATCTGTAAGAATATCTGCATGCAGAATCTAAGATTTTTGCAATCTTGAATAAATTCTCTTTGCCTATACATTTGTTGATCTAATTTTTTCTTTCCGATATCTGCTGCTTGTCTGTAATGATTCCTGCTCCAGTGTTGCTCCTTTGGAAAGCAGCCTGCTACATCTGGAAGAACATGTATCTTTAATCCAGAATTTTTAAATGTGGCAGGTATCATGTTTTTTACTTTTTTTTTTTTTTTAAGCCTTTGTTTTCCACAAGGGCTTAGAATGTGAATTATTTCCTGATTTTGTAAAATCCTCCCCAACATTTTCATATTAAATCTGAAACAAGATATGATAAAAAACCCTGACTTACTTACAGAAAAATCCTAAAGCATCACATTTAGCCATGATGCTGACTGGAAAGGCTCAAACAGAAGGGAAATGTAACATATCTCTCAGTACTGAAAGTGTTAACATACCACAAAGGCATATGCAAGCAGCCAGCCCCATCCCCCCTCAACTGCCCCTGCAGAAAAAGGGGCAGGGAAGTTTATATTTTAATTTCCTGAAGTTTCACTCAGTGTGTTTCATTGCCTGTGTAAGCCAGATGTGCGGTGCCCTGAGATTTACCTCATCCATTCAGTATATCTCAACAGAAGTTTAAAACAAACTGAGCTGCAAATTGCCCATGTTCACTAAACCCTCCAGGACACATCTGTGTAGAAAAAGAAAATGTCTGAGTTATAAACCAACAAGACAGATAAAGTAAAATAGAGTAAAAGCAGGCTAAAAGCAAAAGTCTCCTCTTACTATATGAAGTTGACCCAAGACACAGTTGTCCCAAACCAAAGAGCAAGAAAATCTCAAGTGCATGAAGTTAAATCTCTTAATATCATGTGACAACCAAAACACAGTACAAACAGACCAGGAAATTTGGCACTAGGATTTATTAAACAAAACACACTCTTCTTCTACAATAAGCAATTAATCATCCAAAAGCTAGAACCTCACCTTGGTACAGGCCTTTTCAGCCACTATTTGATATATCAGTACGGTGGTCTCCTTTCCTCTGGTTATACAAGATAACATCACTGCCGTAGCAGTGGGGAAACTGGCAAGAATAGTCCCTATACGCAACTTTCCCATGTTTTGTGTTTCATTCATCTTGCTGCTGTTCCACCTCCCCATCAGAGCCTAATGAACATGGTAAGGATTTGGAACCCCAGCATGGGACAGCTTAACCATGGGATGTCCTTAGGGGAGCAGCCCCATTACTCCCTGCTCCTCCTTAAGAAGAGACTAGACTGGAGAAGACAGTGGCTGCCTGGAGCAGGAAGTTGAGAAGGGATCTCTGGATCCTGCCAGCTTGGTAGTGAATGACAGCCCATCAGGTCACAGCTGTGTATGGAAAGATGCTTAGGGTGGAAATCAAACAGCAAAAAGTTTTCAAACACCACAGACTGAAACACACTACTGCCTAAACAAAGCATAAGTCAGCACAAGGTGCCCAAGGGGCAAATAATCAGCTTAAAAAACCCTCTGCAATCTGATGATTTAGAGAGTTCCTCAGCCCATCTAACAAAAAAAAAAAAAAAAATGGAAAAGAAAAAACTGTCCCTATCTCCCCACACTCTGTATGCATGGGTGCATTTATTTCTTGCTGGGAGAAACAGACCTGAACATTCTTCAAATACTAAGGTCTGACTTTTATAGCGTTTTTCAAACTTATAAGCCACAAAAATGAGTCTGTATCCAGGAAAGCTCTTACAAATATCTTAACCCTAAGCTTTCCAAACAGTCTGCTCCTCTCTTTTTATCTTTACCAAATTAACCTTGACATGCTGTGGGTTTTCTTACTCAGAACACAGAGGAGATGAAAAACAATTTATTAGGCTAATATGGGAACGGCAGACTGAGACTACAAAACTACAATAGCTCTCTCACATCTTTACATTTAGTGCAGAAAATCAGTAGCACTGCTTTCAGCTTAGGTAAATACTCTTAAGTTTACCACCATACCAGAAAAGCTAAAGCTTCAAGGAATTGCCAACTTCAAAATCCCCTAAGAAGTGAATAAATTAATATGTTTAAAATAAGGATAAGCAAGTAATATAGGAGTAATTGAATCAATATGTAAATACTTTCTCAACTCACAATTGCTATATGTCAGTTTTATGGATATAAAGTTGTAACATAAAAGAAAAAAAATTAAATTTGCAAAAAAATTCTCCTTTACCTAATGAAAAACAAACTATTTTTCAAACTGCAGAACCCAAAAGAAACAAAAGCTTTAAAATGAAGGGGAAAAGAAGTGTTTTCTTTAAAGATAAAAGTAGAAGTAAAAAAATAATGAAGTCATATGGATCCTGATTCATTAAAACCTTATGCCTAAAATGCCTTATATACAGATATATTTTCATCTGCACGAAGAAAACCCTGCCACCAACATACAACAGCTCCTCCTCTTCAGAATTGCCCCTTCCAAAGTAATTACCTAATGGACTTAAGGAAAAATCTGTATGAGAAGATGTAGTGGTTTTGTCACAGCAGGCTACCTCATTTCACTAGTTTCATTTTGCCCTTCACATAGCTGAAAAGACAAGACTAAATTAATCTCTCTGGAAGGGAATGCCATTAACTTTGTTACAACATCATAAAGCATGAAGTTGCTTAAGGATCATGTGGCAACAGCTAGCATATCCAATACTTTTCAGGATGCTTTTATAGCAGGGTGTATTACTACAGAGTCTCAGAGCTGACAAATGTCCCAGGTATTAGAAAATGAACTAAGGATTTCTATGTATCTTACAGTTTATACCTGAAAAGGGTAACTTTACATATCTATGCACTTAGTGTAGCAAGGAGATTCACTCATCAGCCACACTGAGAAAACAGGTAGTTTTACTGTTGGAAGGTTTAAATGACAAGTGTTATAGATCTTGTTGGAAACTATGATCACAACCTCCACGGATTAGCTATAAAACCTGAAAGTTTTTTGACTTTCCACAGTACTTATTCACTGTTAACTACTACAAAAGCAAGTTCCAAAAAGCTTCTGCGAGCTAAAAAAATGGGATGTGCGAGATCAGGGAGTCCAGCTAACTCCTGAAAACACCTTTCCTTTGGAAGATGTCAGGGTCGCTCACTATCAGGGCTGAAATACCTCAAATCAGCCCCACAGCCTTTGGGGACAGATAAATTAGAAGTCATGCAACTCCCCATTCAAACACAAGAGCATCAGTGAAGAGCAGGGATTGTCAGGAGCACACTGAGCTGGCCTAACAGGGCCCCAGACTGCCAGCTCTGTGGTTTGGTCTTCTTCATTTTCTACTGCTGCAGAAGAGTGCACACACCTGCATATGCTTGTGAACTTACCTAAACATGAAGTTTCTTTCATTGCAGAATTCTGCAGGCAAAAGGAGATTTATGTAATCTAAAGCTAGGAGAATTGAAAAAAAAATAACAAAAACAAAACCCAAAAAGACAGTAAACTCATCCATCTACAATCCATGCAGTAATTCAGTCTGTAATTCCTTTTACATAGATCCAGTATTTTCAGATGAACTGCATCCCTCACAATTACTACCTACATGTTCTTATGAATGTTTTCCAGCTGAGGAGGAAATGAAAATCAGAGGACAGTTCTATATTACCATATCTCCCTTACATTGTTAGGATGTCTTATATACTTCCAATAACAAAGATTTGTTTTTTCTCTGCCACCCATTTCTGCCTTCCAATCTTCTCTCAAGTGGAGTTCACTACTGTAATATGGAGGTATTGCAAAAATAAGCTAATTGGCTTTGCCACAAGGGCAGCATATTGGGTACTTGAGCCCAAGTGTCCCATACAGAATACAGAAAGGGTTTCTGCAAAGGTCTTCAAGTTTCATTTCCTTTCACAGCAGCTTTTGTGACAGGTTGAGCTTCACAAAGACTAGCCAAGCATGAGTACAGGCTCAACACCTCATGGCTTTGTGGGAAATAAGAAATACAATGATATTCCAACACCTCATTTAGTGACTGAAATATTCCACCTCTTACACCTTCAAAAAACATCTTTGTCATGATGCTAACTGGGCTTCTTCACTATCCTGCCCATTTCGCTCCCCAGTTGCCTACCTGCCTTACCCTCAATCTGAGCATCATACACAGACATTCAATTAGCTGTGAGTCCCTGAATGGGGCTGTGAGGATGACTGCAGTGCAGAACAGACCTTTGTCAAAGATCCCAACCCCAGGAAGAGCTTTCTGGAGAGAGCTGCAGCACACAGTCTCCTATGCAGAGTTACAGGCTGGGGTCGGTGTGGCTGGAGGATGCCCAGGCAGAGAGGGACTTGGGGGTGCTGGTTGATAGGAAGCTGAATATGAGTCAGCAGTGTGCCCAGGTGGCCAAGAAGGCCAATGGCATCCTGACCTGCATCAAGAATTGTGTTGCCAGTAGGACCAGGGAAGTTATCCTTCCCTTGTACTTGGCACTGGTCAGGCCACAGCTCGAGTACTGTGTCCAGTTCTGGGCCCCTCAGTTTAAGAAGGATATTGAGTTGCTGGAGCGTGTCCAGAGAAGGGCAATGAAGATGGTGAAGGTGCTGGAGCACAAGCCCTATGAGGAACGGCTGAGGGAGCTGGGATTGTTCAGCCTGGAGAAGAGGAGGCTCAGGGGTGACCTTATCGCTGTCTATAACTACCTGAAAGGAGGTTGTAGTCAGGCGAGGGTCGGTCTCTTCTCTCAGGCTCCCAGTGACAGGACGAGAGGACACAGTCTTAGGCTGCATCAGGGGAGGTTTAGATTGGATATCAGGAGGAACTTTTTCACAGTGAGAGTGATCCCCCACTGGAATGGGCTTCCCAGGGAGGTGGTGGAGTCACTGTCCCTGGATGTGTTTAAGGATAGGTTAGATGATGAACTTAGTGGTATGGTTTAGATGGTTTAAATGGTTTAGATGGTATAGATGTTAGACTGATGATGGGTAGGTTGTTAACCTAGGTAAAGGTTGGACTTGATGATCTCCATGGTCTTTTCCAACCTTATTAATTCTGTGTGTAATTCTGTTGTGTAACTGTGCACTTCAGAAGCCAGAATGGAAGCAATGGGATGGAAAAGTAATCTGCATCTATAACATCCCAAGTGAGTTTCTGTGCATAATAACTTACAAAATGTATCTTGTCGGCCCAGGTAGGTCAAGATGGGAATTATTAAAATATCACAGCAGCTGGAAGACTGCCATTTTATGCTGAAAAAATGCTGTAGGCTATTGGGGCTGCTTCCACCTCCAGGGCACACCTTCTATCACGCTTCATCAAGCAAACCAACAAAGTGAGCACTTGAGAGTTTTGAGAGCATAATGCTTATGTTAATGAACATAGCAAATTTCATTTTGGGATTTGAAATTGAGATTTACAAATGGAAATAACAAGACTATCCTGTGTTTACTACAACAAATACACATTAGAAAATGTTTCTTTTCTTTGATGTAATGAAATATTTGTGAAGTATATAAACAGAATTAAAAAATCTTTCTGTTAGCTTTAGCAATAATTGGGTTTCTATAAGTAACTTGACCATATAGTACTGATCAGCTGCCTAGAAGGCAGTATTGGTCTACTTTAAACAAAATGGAGATGCATTTTCAACCCTTAGTAATCTCATCTAGTGTAAAAATTACAAAAAAAAAAAAGCATACTGGTATTTTAGTTTCCTCTAAGACATCTATAACCAGGTAGATATACTTCTAATCCTATCGTGCTTCTTCTAGTCTTAACATTTTCTTTTGTCCTTTTACCTTATTTACCAACACCAGAGATCTATTTTGGTAAAAAGGCTAATTTGTTCATTCAGCTCAAAAAAGAGAAAAAAATTCTGCACATTTGTTGACTGCAGAAATTCGGGCACAAAATCCAAAATGCAAATCACATTGAATTTTGTTGGGGAAAACAACAGCTGTGACATCTCACAGCCTTCTATTTAAATATGTTATAAAAAGGATGACCATTCTGTGGCAATGGCAGTTTAGATCTCTCCCACTCCAATTCAAACAAGAAAAGGAGAAAATAGAGAGCATTCAACAGTACAGATTTGGAGAAGTGTTTTCTGGCTCTGCCAGTGAAAGGCCAGTATAATGGAAACTGCTCCAGATTTCTCTTTGGAACAGCTGCAAGGCAGTTACTAAAATGTATTAATTTACTTCTAGTATTTGGCTTGGTAGTATCCACTGCTGGCAAAAGCAAAGAGAGAATGATGATTTTTTGTTGTTTTCTTGTTTCAAGCAGTTCTGAAGCACCGCTGGAAGTCCCTGGTTCATTAAGCAACTGAAGCTCAAATTATTTCTTCTTCAAAGCTTTTACTGCAGAATTCATCTCATGCCACTCACAAAGACAGAAGATACTACTCACTTCACAGAGTACTTTAATCAATTTAGCTCACCACTTGCGATGTTTCGTTTTGCAAACGGCAAAACCCTCTGTTTGGGATGCTAAATGCTTCTTACAGCATTATTTAACTTTCTGTTAACTCCATTATCAGAGCAGTCAGGTTTCTATGAGATCATTTTGCTTTTACATAGCTGCAGTATGCAGTCATACCACGTACCACAAAATATGTCCAATTTAAAAATCAAAAAGTTCAATTATGTTTTATTTCTCCCTCTTTAAGAGCGGAATGGGTTATCAGAAATCGCTAGATTGTGATTTATTGTGATTTATTTGAGATTATTTATTGCCTTACAATGAAACCCCATTGCCAAAATCTCAAAGCATACTTGGAAAATTTGTTGTTTCATTGACTTATTTGATATATTGTGAGTACTGTCCCAAAACATAATTTCTATTTCAAATCTCAGCTATGGACAGGTAAACTACCTTGAAACTTTACTTATCCTTCACCTTTGCACATGACCAAGCTGCCTATGCTCTTAATCACTACTTCTTGTGTCTGGTAACAAGATGCTGGGGGTGGGCAAAGAAGATCAGAGCTTCAGGCAGGTCACTGCACTGGGAGGAGATGAAGAGACATGATTGTGGAAAATGCATTGCTTCAACAGAGTGTAGTACAGAGCACCAGAAGCAGTTCCTTTGTTGATACACCAGCAATAAGAATACTTTAAACTTTAAAACAGTAATAACAATTTCACATTTGCTACCAAGAAGTGACTTTCAAAAATTTTTTCAAAATATGAATCTTTTGTTACCTGACTCAGAAGACAAATCTTGGGAAAAATACCATTTGCAGCTAAATTAGAAGGAACTTCCCTTACTGTGGTGCTGCCTTCAAGCAGATGCAGGATTGAAGGCTAAGCAAAACCCTGTTAGGTTTGGATTACAAAACATCCTGCTGAGGTCTCTAGGATTCTCTCCCATGGTAAATAAGCATCTGTACTTGCATGCTCTGTGCAGTAAAAGTACTGATGATTGGCAGATGAGTATTTATTAATGCAATGCACACACATATACATATGTACATATATGGGTAAACAAAATAGATAATATTTACTTCTGAATCTAAATTGACTAAATGTGAAGGAAGCCAACTATGCTGGCAATGCTAATGGAAAGTTTAAAGATTAAGGATCAAGAAAAAATAAAAATGAAGAAAATTTAAAATAAAGTATCAAAACACTTCTTTTTGTAACTAAGATGCCATCTATCTCATGTAAAAAGCATGCAAGTTTACTTCCAAGTTTAAAAAAAACATCCTTTCTTAAAACAATAGTCTGTAAATATCTTCTGCAGCACTCTGTGGCATCTGCTCCATTTTAAAAAGTAAAATAATGTCCTCTGGGGGAAAAAAAAATATTTTAATCAATGTTATTGTCTAAACTGTATCCAAATTTTCATTTTTATGTGAACACAAACATGAAAGGCAAACATGCAGTCCCAGTATGAAAAGTGCTTTACTTCAATACTTCCATCCAATGATCATCTCTTTATGTGTCTCACTATGTCCTTCTCTGTTAAAAGTGTTCCTTACTCTCAGAAATACAGCTGACTTTGAAGATACTACTCTTTTACATATGATTGAAGATTTATATTAACCAGCAGTTCCACAATTTACTGAAATCTGTGGGAATTCATGCAAGCCTGTAACTCTTCATATACAGATATCAATTTTGAGCCTCATTTTTATAACATGAAGTTGACAGAATATTTTTTTCTACCATAATTTCCCACACTGAGATAGCAACCTTCCCTTTGCTCCCTGTTGTCATTTCTTTCTGGCTCCCAAATCCAATTTCATTGAAATACAGTCTCTAAAACAAGTGTGGAGGGAGACCTGCCTGGATTACCAGTCAATGATCAGAATCATCTAATAATAAATAGATGCCTAGTCTTTGGTCTAGTGATTAAAGTCCAGGCAGAATTCATTAAGCTAAAACTCTCTGCATACCCAAGACATACGCATTTATTCAACACAACAGAAGGGCAACTGTGCTGATCATCAAGTTCTTTACAAATGATAACTTTTCTTTCACTCATTCTCACACCACAGCTGATCTTATTTTCCCTTTGAGAAGGCATTTGTCCTGAACAACAGTCCTTAGATACACAAATTCCTCATACATAAACAAGGCTCTGAAGGGACAACCAAAGGAGACAGAGGTGCAAATGCCTTGCAGAGTATGTGTGGAGAAGGCTTGGGGACAGCCTTTCTCCAGAAAGGGAAAAGAGTCTGGTAGTACCAAGGCAGACGGGAACACAAGCATGCACCTTCCACCTCCTATTAGGTATTCTGTTAATCATTTGTGGTGCCCTTTTCAGTAAAATACACATTCTTAAAAGTTTTAAGTTGTAACTAGCACTTTGGTCTTTACATAATTTGGTCTTTATAAATACTTTCCTGAGGTGAAAGCTTGACTGTTAGAAAATCTCCTTCTCTGTAGTTTTTACTTCATCAGAATACACAAATACTTGGTGTTCAGAACATGGAGGGACAGAAACCCCCTTGGTTTTTATAAATATTAAGTCTGAAAGATGCACTTGGATTCATGAAAGCAAGATTAGCATGTTAGTAATTCTAAGTGCACTATTAATTTTATTGCTAATTTTGACTTAAAACTTTTATGATAACAACACTGAACCAGAAATTTCTTTTGATATTATTCCAATGTATTGACATTACAGCCTTCTACTTCATATTTATTAGGCACAATAAAGATCAAACTACTGTGCAGTGATCACCTACATGTTACGAATAAAGAACATTATTTTGCCATATATTTTCTTCTACAAATAGTAGTATAATATAGCAATGTCGTATGTCAAAAATATAACAACATTCATATTAAATAATCAGTGTCTTTAATATTTCAGTAAAAAATCATCTGATGCTCAGAAATGAGAGAGAAGAAAAAGCTAGGTTTCAATGAAAAAATAAGAAAGAGGTTCAATCAGTTCACCTTCTGGAGTTCCATTGTGCCCTACTCACCTCAATCACTTCAGGCTGGGACATCATGGAGGAGGGCATCAAATCAGTGGGGATATCCATGCCAACTCAAAATGTCCTTGCTGTCCTTGCACTGTATCCCTGTGCCCACAAACTTTTGGCAGGAACACAGAAGGTCTTCCTCAGACTCTGGTCATGCTGGTATTTTCTCCTAGTAGGAAGGAAAAAAATTGTTGAGAATAATGAGAACTGGGTACACACTCAACACCCAAGCCCTTAGCTTCACAATGCCAATCTGTGAGTTTGTACAGCCCCACTTAATTACATGACCATTCACAACAGATTTGCTGAAGTTTCAAAGGGCACATTGGAATTTGATACACAACAACAATTTCATTTGACCATGCATACTAGCATTCACAGAAAGTGAATTCAGCTAGAAGGCTAATGTACAGACTGTGACCAGATTTGAAAGGAAGACAGACCATTGGAACTATTTTAACTTTCCCCCCGCCTCCCCACAGTAAAAGATAAAAAAAAAACCTCCACAAAACAATACTCAGAATTACTTGCTAGAATTTGGTGTACATTTATTCCCTCAACAACTATTGTTTAATGGTTCAGTGATCAGATGAACTTCTTCCTAAAGAAAAGCAACTTAAACATTATGACATCCTTTTCCAGTTAGTCACAGATTTGCAGTATATATACTGAATTGCCCTGACAAGTTTGATCAGCTAATCCAGTAGAATGATGTTATTTCCACAGCTATTGTGTTTGTAACAGTCATGAGCAGCTTCTTCATGTATGTTCTATTCTTTCTCTATTCTTTTGTGCAAAGAAAACCAACAAACCAACAAAAAGGAGGGGCGGATGTGGGTTAGAAACATTGTAAATGTTCAAGAAACTAATCCCATTTAAAAATTCTGGACTGAAAAACTACTGCACTCTCCCCTCGCCCCCCTCCCCAGTCAGGCCATACATATGCAACACAACGCACAAATTAGCCACCACCAAAACAATTTTGAAGAGAGACCTATTGTTCTTCACATTTACCACTTTCTATTCTGCAAGTCATAGCAGAAGTCTACTCATGCTAAGTTTAATTTGCATCCAAAAAACGTACCAAAAATCACTTCAAATTCAAACAGTATTTTTCAAACTGGGGCCATGGTGTAGTTACACAGACAATGCCAGTAACTTCCCTGGCAAACAGTTCATTTTTTCAAAGGCAACACTTACTTACCAGGCCAAGAAAGTGCAGTAGGGAAGTTACGCTCTGCATGCTTTTCTGATTCAGTTATGTTTTTGGGGTTTTTTTGGTCTTGTTCATTTAAACTCAGCCTTTGCATGCCACTGAGGAAATTATTCCTCCTTCTGAAAATGCATCATCTTGAAATGCCTGTTTCACATTTCAACACATCCCCATGTGCCTTATGTCACATGTATCTGTCCTCATCTTCCAAGCTCTAGGATAATTTTTTCCATCTTTATATAGCTTTCCAGTGACCCCTGTTCTTTCCTACTCAGTTCTTGCTAGTAACCTTTCATTCTTTCCACTCCTTGCTCCAAATTTCTACTACTATGCTCAACAAGAGGACAGAAAATGGAGACTTAGCATATCTCCAAGATAGCCTTCACAATATCAAAGAATCAACACAACCTTCAGACTTCCTGTTTCTTTTTCAAAAATGAGTTTTGCCAATTTTCTGAAATTCATTAATTTTTTTCACTATACCTGTGAGATAAGGGGAACAGATAGCATCAACTTGAAGTTTTGATTTAGGGAAGCTTTTGTCACTTGACAAAGACAAGAGTGATTTTCAGTAAAACTTAAAATTCTCAGCCAGTGCATCTCAGCGTCTTGTTAGCTGTTGCAATTGCAACTTAAATAACATCTCAAAAGGCCTTGGTTTCTGTTCTTCTCAAACACGCTTTGCATACCTACTTTAAAACAGGTCATCATTAGTTTCTTTTAAAATCTTTTCTATTTTCTTAATCCTGAAATGTTGCAACTTTTGCATAATGAAAGTGACGTTTACAGTTGAAGCAGACTTCATGGAATACTGTCTAAACCAAACATAGAAGTATGCTTAGAATCCTGTTTGCCACACAAAAAATGAGACAAAATGAATGCTTTTACTAGGGAGCATCACAAGGTAGATGAGAAAAACTAAGAAAAAGACTCCCTGACATCTGTACAACCTTCACCTAGCTCTGCGCACCCCAGGTAGAACACAAATATCAGAAAAAGTTTAACTTGCAAAATCCAGTGAACATTTAATACAGATGAGAAAAGAAATATGCCTGCAGTCATTTTTCACCAGTTCTCCAAGAAACAGAAAACAAATGAAAAAATTCCTAAGCCCATGACCATCTCACATGTCCTGTTTTACACCTTGCTGTATTTACAGTGCTTGTATTTCACTGATCTCTCTAATTTGGCTAGGAAAAGGCAGACTCTTCAGCAAAAGCCTTGCTTCTCATCTTCTGTGCATGACATACACAACAATAAAGACTTTTCTGCCATCAATTACCCTCATAAAAACATCTCAGCTAAAACCAGGTTGCACTATACAAAAGGACTGTCCCCTCACTCCCAAACTGACTCCTCTTCTTCAGCTACAATAAAATACAGAAGGGACTGTGCTTTCACAGCAGTGCTAAAACAGGTGTTTCCCTCTTTAGGCTGATGAAAAACATCCTCTTTTTATCCCATGCACATCATATATTTTCTGGCTTTTCTGAGGTTTTATTTTTGTTTGTTTGCTTGCATTTTTGTAGGCTTTTCCTTCTTTGTTTTGTTTAACAATCTGAGTACTTGTGACTTCAAAAACCAAAACAGGAGGACAAAAATATTTCCCAAACTCCTATCAAACCCAGCCACTGGACATGTTAAAACAGGTACTGCCTACACTACTGATGGCTCTTTGGAACAACAGTGTTCTAAACAACTGTCTTGGAAGCGATTCGGTGTCGCAAAGATATGCATGAGAATCAGAAATTTTCTTGCTGCTATGGTTCGTCATAGGTAGTACATCTGCTTCTACGTTTGTATGATGCCTGCTTTGATTGCAATTTGTGAGCCAAAGCATACATTGTACATAATATATAATTCAACCACCTCTTTTGCCACTAACACCATCCAAAGCAGGACGGCAGCATGTTTAGCTGTGTATGAGCTTCCAGACAGCTTTACTGAAACAGCAACAGCTGGCTAGAGCACTTGCCTTTTATTTAAGCCAAGTCAAAGTAACAAACACCACCTTGGGAAATTTAACCTCAACATTCCCAGGCACCTGAAAAGCGTCTTACAAAAAAAAAAATCAGGAATAGAATGGCTCACTTAAAGATAAAATTACAGTGCAGAAGTCCAAAAAGGTATTACTAATGCACATAAAAACTCAGACNCCCCCCCCCAAAAAAAAAAATCAGAAAGGAACTCATCTTTCCTACTTTCCCTTCTGCCTTCCATTAGCTCACATTTATAGACCTCAAGGAGTTTTTAAAAATCTGCTCCATACTAGTATGAAACTTCCTGAAGCTAAGAGACCTATGGTTTGCTCTGCCTCAGTCTTCCCTTTCAGAAGAATAATACAGCTGTTAGTCTTTCCTATGAAAGGAAAAAAAGATAAGATTTCAGTACTCATCTGAGGCTAGAAACAAATTTATTTCTATGTAAATTTCAAAAACTACCCTTGCATTCAGTAGAACTCTTCCACAACACAATGACCAACAGAGGATCTCAAGTCTATGTCATCTGCATTCATAGTGCAGCCTGTGCTTCAAAAAACCCATAAAATTACAACAGTCAAACCTTTCTGAATAGAACCTCTGTGTCTAATCTTGGAAATCATTTTCTAAACTCAATAATTAATAATAGAAGTACTGCAAGACTGCTGCCTAAAGCCTCCTATGACAGAATACAGCCTGTAAGTTGTTCTGCAAAGAAGCATCAGGTGGAGCCTTGTTATCCAAACTAAACAGTTTCATTAACTCTGCTGAGAAAGCATTGTGCGAAACTGTCTCCCTTCCTCACTCTACGATTAGGGAGACAATTTATCACCTTAATAATTTATCAAGCACTGAACTAATTTACAACAATAAAATATTATCACTGTGCAGCCACACTGCCTCAGAGAAATAATCTGCTGTCACAAAGAACATATGGATTAGCAGAGCTATCTTCCCAGCCATTTCACTAGGGCAGGGTTAGAGCCCCTGCCCACACCCCCAGTTACAAGCAGAAGACCAATCTGAATGTATAAAAGAAACCTCTCTTCACAGATTTACAATGCAAAGAAAACCAAAACAAAATATCTCAACCAAAAGAAGCCCAAAACCCCAGTAGATAGTATAATATCTTGAAGCATTTATCTTGCAGAGAAGCCTTTTCCATACAGTATTCTAATTTTCCTGTCACCATGCCTCATACCCCTTCTGAGAATAACAAAAGCAGACTGACCACAGTCATGCACTGGGTTCCACCACAGGGCAGACAGTTGGAGAGTCTGTAATTAAACTATGCATCTCTGCCTTTCTCCTCTACCTGCTCTGATGTTCATCCCCAGAAAGGACCTTTGGATGTTCAACTGTGACCACTTGAAGGGTCTTCAGTAAGTAGACTGCAAAATTATAAGCTGTTCATTCTTTCTGGAACCATTTTTGTCTTGGAGTTGTTTATTTTGTTGTTTTGGGATTTCTTAGAGGTAGAGGAAAATGTCACATTTTACTAATAACAGAAGACATATTTTGAAAGGACAAGCCCATAGTATTTGGCATTGTGACATGTGAAATCATGGACACAGTAAGTCTTGTCAACTATGATGCAAACTGGACTTACATCAGCAGTATCACAAGGGATGCAGCAGCACACCAGTTTTCTCCGCATACCAATGAAGCTAAATTTATCTAAATAAAGAAAAAAATAGAGGCAATTCAATTTATTTAATGCAATTGTCCTTTTTACTACTCCTTTCTGTACTTCCCTGACCTAGGTCAGTTTGCACTATCCAACACAATTCTCTCACATGCCCAACCTCATTTCTGATTATTTCCATATGGTATCTATTCCACACCCATCTCCTGGGGAGCATTTTCTCGCTGTTTTTAAAATCCTAATCAGTATCTCATATTGTCTTGAAACCATTTAATTCTCTGAAAAGCTTCTTCTGAACTTTGTCTGAAAACTCAAAAAAAATCTACATGGCTTCTTCAGCTTTCTCATTTCCCTGCAATCTGCCCTTTAAAGACAACATGCCAGCTTGCCTCCTCACTACCATCCAGTGCCTCTAGACTTATTTCAATCATTATCTACTAGAAATGTAGCTTCCTAAGGACTTCCATTAATGTCTGATTGGTAAAAAATGCTTAGATATGATCACCCCTTTTCCATTCATTAAGGCTGAAGGACCTCTTCCCGCTCTAACTGCAGAAAAGAGACAGTGGCAGATGTATGTCTCTTCAGATATATTAGGAAGTTTTTCAACAGAATTATCAGCTCAGCATAAAATAATCAAATCAAATAGACAAAAAGAAATTGCTTTAAAACATCTCTGCTAAGCACAGCACCATCTTCAAGAAACAATTGCAGCAGTAGCTTCTCTATGGTTTTTTTAATTGATGAGTACTGGAACAGTAAGATATCCCTGAAAGTGAATTTCTAACCTCCCCATTCCAATTAAGAAGGAACATGAGTAATATATCCACAGTAATAATTTATGCAATCATCTAATATCAACATTACCTCACTACTTTGAACTTCCAGAAAGAATCATCAGAAATTAAAGAGTAAAAATACAGCTAGACACCAAGTCATGGAAAATAGCACCAAACTGCTCAGGTTTATGTACAAATTACTATAAGGTGGATGGTCTCTCATGCCACAACCACAATGAAGTTGTAAATACTTCTAAAATAATTAATTTCAGAAAAATTTTTGAAACTTTTAACATTTTTAATTTCTACTGACAGACATGAAATATGAAGCTAACTAGAAAGCTAACCATTAACTGTTGCCAGCATCATGCATACATGAGTAAGTCAAAGCAGCAAGTATGGTGCATGCTTTTGCTCTCTTCCATTCTTTTTTTTTTCTTTAAAAAAAAAAAGAGAGAGAGCAAGGAGCTGCTCATTAGAATTATTCTGAATACTGGAATTGCAATAGGCATTTTCACAACACTAAGCCAAAGACAGAGGCATTGCCTCACAGCGCTAGTCAACAGAATTTAACTCCTAGTAGTGATTCTCATCACTATTTTGCTTACTAATCAATATCATTAAAGAAGACAACAGTGGGCAAAAACTCTCATATCATCTTCACTAATGACAGACAAAGGGATCAAGTAGACTCTCAGCAAACTTGCAGATGATATCAAGCTGAGTAGTGCAGTTGACACACCTAAAGGACAGAACCTGGAAAACTCAGGAAGTGGGCTCATGAGAATCTCATGAGGTTTAACAAGACCAAGTTCAAGGTGCTGCATCTGGGTCAGGGTAACCCCTAGTGTAAATACAGGCTGGGGAATGAAAACATCAAGAGCAGCCCTGCCAAGAAGGATGTGGGGGTGCTGGTGGATGAGAGGCTGGACATGACACAGCAATGTGCACTTGCAGCTCAGAAAGTCAAGTGTATCCTGAGCTGCATTAAAAGTAGTGTGGCCAGCAGGGGG
Organism: Serilophus lunatus; assembly: GCA_013399895.1. NCBI lineage: Eukaryota > Metazoa > Chordata > Aves > Passeriformes > Eurylaimidae > Serilophus > Serilophus lunatus. The sequence continues at coordinate 35,474 of VXBA01002102.1, read as the reverse complement.
AGGAAGAGGGTTCTGTTCCTCCACTCTGCTCTGGCGAGACTCCACCTTGAGCGCTCTCGGGTCCCCAGAACAGGAAGGACACCTGTTGGAGCAAGATCAGAGGATGGTCGTCAAGTCCATTAGTGAGGTGGAGCATCCCTGCTCTGAGGAAAAGATTAAAAAAAATGGTATTGTTCAGCCTGGAAAAGAGAAGGCTTTGGGGAGACTTAACCGGAGCCTTCCAGTACCTGAAAGGAATCTCCTAAAAAGATGGAGAGGAACTTTTTGCAAGAGCATGTAGGAATGAGAGAAGGGGGAGTGGCTTTAAACCTAATGAGTGTAGGTTTGGATTATATACTAAGACGAAATTTTTTACTGTGAGGGTGATGAGGCACTGGAACAGGTTGCCCAGAGAAATTGTGGATACCCTATCCCTGGAAGCATTTAAGGCCGGGTTGGATGGTTCTCTGAGCAACCTAATCTAGGGAAAGGTGTCCCTGTCTATGGCACGAGGCTTGAAACTAGATGATCTTTAAGATCTCTTCCATCCCAGGCCATTCTATGATTATATCAAGGTATAAACCACTGAGATATCAGAATGCTTTGCTCCAACTGTCACTCCTCAGCAGGAAAAGCAACAGGTACTTATCTTTTTAACAACTTACAAACAGACTTTTCATATGTTTCTAATAAGAAATAACAAAGTGATACAATTCAATGGGTCCATGAATTAACAACAGACTCCGTTTTACAAACCTACCTTTTGTTTAGAACTCAGAAAAGTAGTATTCTGCATTTTTCTGAAACAAGTTTGTATTTAAACATTCAGCCAATATCTTTTCACTAGATAAAAAAACCCATCTGGATGATAACAAAATGTCACAATTCTCTAAACAGCATTAAGGGGGGCCAGCCCTAAAGCAAATACTTCCTTCTTGCCCCAGCATCCACAAAACAGATGTTCAATCTTCAGCCAGAATGAACCACTACAAAATATAATAATCTGAAAATGCTGAAGCCAAGGAAGTCCACAATTAAGCTTGCCAAACCTCAGGTTCCAGATTAAAAATGTACTACCCCAATAGAGATCTACACTCACTGTGACCAATAATGTGCAAACATAGTTTACTTTATCTAAAATAGAAATTTGGCAAACATATCCCCCACCCCCACCAAAAATACACTACAGATTGGAAGACAGTAGCTTCATAAGGTTCAGGCTAGTACCAATGTATACACATTAACAGTTTGTCAACACCTCAAACCAGAAATAATAGTCATGCTCCTTCAGAAATATTTACGCAACATCTGCATCGTTTCAACTGACTGTTCTCCAGTCAGTTTCTGCAGTGCTGTACTTTGCATAGTTAACCTGAATGAAGTTTGAAAGAGCTTAGAATTGACAATAAGGAAGAATTATCTTAATGATAGGGTTTAAATTCCCTATTCTCACATCACTGCTTTTTCCCAAGGCAACAAACAAACTTATCTGATGGACAGCAGTGACCCAGAAATAAGATCTTGCCTTTGATCTTGTCATGAAAAAGAGGGAGTAAACCCAGTAGCTCAAGACAACAAAAATCCTAATGTTGATAAATGAAAGGGAATTATTTCTCACCCATCATGCAAGTCTCTGATGTGCTCAGAACAACACACCCTACAACACAGAATTCTTGAGTCCATGCGGTAAAATCAGGGCCGGTTACTAGTTTCTTGACAGAGGTCGACAGGGCTTCCTCATCCTGACAGTCTGCACCATATTCTTCAATGTCTAGAGAACCCAACTCAACCAGTTGGACTTTTTGTGTAACAGCTTTTACAGATGACCCTAACATATTCCCCAAAGTTACCTGGGAGCAGTAGTAGCTATCAGTGATACCTAGTGGAGAACTGCAGCAGAGTACTGTGCTTTGGCCTTGGATAACTCATGCTGATCATTCCATGAATTCAAGATTTATAAATGCAAAGCACTACTGAAATATGCCCCAAAATGAAACAGATGAAGAAAACATCGAGACTCCATCACCTTTTTCTCCAACCTTTCCCCTTTCAATTATCAAGTGAAGTTAAAGAAACTTAGCCTGCTGCCTATCTGAATAAGCAGGTAAACACAGAGGATTAGCACATAGCTTGACTAATTCACTTTAAGAATTGACCTGGATTAGCTGATGATTTCTATTTAGCAGACAAGCTCTTATTGCATACAAGAGGTCACATGAAATTCACGCCATACTTCAGCAATTATTCAACTTTTCTGACTAGGTCATCAACATATACAACGTCCAAGAGAAACAACAAATATTTTAAACAGATTTTTTGGGACAGGCTGCAAATTCAAGGGGAAAACAAAAAGCAAGGAAGCAGAATGCAGTTTAGGTAAACTCAGAACAAACAAAAAACCCCTGATCTTCTAAAACATACAGTTACAGAAAGTGCTTGGATACTAACTTACGTAGTCTGTCTCACCACTTTTCAGGTACACTCCTTTGCACCTCTTCTAAACAGTACAAAAGGATCAAAAGTAATCCTGTTGGACAGAAGTGAAACTGAATAGCCATGGATTATTCCTAAAGAAAAGAATAAAACTAAGTAGTAGTTTGCCTCAAGCTCTCCTCTTGAAAGTCTGAACATTAGAATGGGTACAAATATTACACATATAGACACTTCAAAGCCTCCTCAAGATAGTTTGTAACAAAAGCATAAGCCATAAAGCATTACTTGGGAACCACTAAAACTCTTTCTTTATGACCACACAAACTGAGAAGTTCAAGGGATCCAGGCTACAAAAGGAGAATGTACTGAAATCCACTCACAAAACAGATATTTTAGGCATTCCACAACTGCACACACCAGCTGCGTCCATTACACCAAAGCTTAAGGCCCATGCAAAGCTATTCTTATCACTGACAAAGCCCACTTAGGCATGCTGGGTCTGATTTTCAGTCTCTCACTACTGAGCAGCCTCTCTTAGGTCAGCCAACCTTATACCCCCTCTCTACTCTACCCTTGGGAGCTCTACTCAGAGTACTACACTCAGCTCAGGAGCCCCCAGCACAAGAAAGATGTAGACCTGCTGGAGCAAGTCCAGAGGAAAGCCATGGATGATCAGAAGGCTGGAGCACCTCTCCTGTGAGGACAAGCAGAGAGAGTTGGGGCTGTTCAGCCTGGAGAAGAGAAGGGTCTGGGAACACCTTATAGTACTTTCCAGTACCTAAAGAGGGCTTATGAAAAACAATGTAAAGGGACTTTTTACAATGGTATGCAGTAATAGGACAAAGGATAGTTGATCCTGAGAAGGAGTGGATTTAGTTTTGGTATTAGGAATAAATACTTTACTGTGAGGGTACTGAGGCACTAGGTGAGGAATAGAGAAACTGTAGATGCTCCATACCTGGAATTGTTCAAGGTTATGTTGCATGGTGCTTCGAGCAACCTGGTCTGGTGGAAGGTGTTCCTGTCTGTGACAGGGGATTGGGATATAGGTGATCCTTAAGGTCTCTTCCAACCCATACCATTCTATGATTCTGTACAATAATGCATCATGGCATGCTGGGAGAACTGAAAGTGTTTTGAAGAAACCAAATGTCAGCTTCTGCCCTTAGTCCTGTAGCAGTTTTCTTCCAAGAATATTCCATTTAACCCAACAGGCAACACTGCCAGCCAGTAAGAAGAGCATTAAAACTCACTAAATTCTCAAAGTTTTCCAGTACAACTATACTGGCATCCCCTTCTAGTGGAGGCACAGGAGACCCCACCTTGCAGAGTTTGGGAAGAAAACTTAAACCACAAGAGGAACAGTCAGGGCACATACAGGGCACAAAATGACTTCTGGCACAATTGCAGGAGGCAGATGCACAGCAGCTTCATATTCGAATTTGCTACCAACCAAGAAATGTCACCTCATCTTGGTAGCTCCAAGGAAAGTCAGCATTTTCTTTCCCTCCTCTTCCACAAGCCCAGCAATGATTAAGGAGCAGGGCGCACCTCCCTTGTCAAAGCTTTTCCTGCAGTTTTGTGCTATTCTTCTGAAGGAAAAAGCAACTGTTTTCCCACAAAAATGGTATCAAGGGTCCCTTCACAAAGGGACAGCATAAGAAGAACAATTTGGAGAAAAGAACTGAAAAAGCTGTAAACAAGTTTCTCAAACTGAACTTTGTCATTAAAGTCTGGGCTACTGGCTTCTGTTTATAAGATACTTTGTGGAGGAGATGCTGAGGATGGGAATATGCAGGATCACAGCAGAAGTGTTTGTTCAGGCATATTAGTTTTAAGGCATTTATGTGTTCTACAATCATGTAGTTCCCTCCTGTCATCAGGTTGTCATCATCTTGCACATCTACCCCTGAATTTTTTTCTCTATGCTGAACCTCTCACGATGCTTTTGCATGTGAAACCCAAGCAACCCAAAATGTACTATGCTCCTCAGGGAAGCTGGCACTAAGCTATGCCATTCCTATCAACTCGCAAGATTGCAGTAATTCTAGAGACCTATTTTAAGTCTATTCACTAAATACTAGAATTACTTTGATCAGAGTAATACCCTGAAGTCTCAGTCAGCTGCCAGTCCCACTTGCACTGGTATTTGAAATAGGACACTGTAACTGCTGTAAAGAAGAAGCTAAAAGACCAGGAGAGTAACAGGTTAATTCAGAAAAGTCTTCTTTAGTTTCCAAGATTTCTATACAGGGAAATACACAGCTTTGAGATGAAGTTTTCACTAGCTCCACACAAAGCTTTAGGAAGAACAAAATGATCCTGATGCATTGCTAGCCACACTGGGACAACTCTCAAAACTCTCTGCAGAAACTAGGCTCAGAGCAGGTCAAAGGCACCCTGGCTCAATTGCACTGAACTGCTCTTGACGTCTGCCACATCTTGGGAGGTACAGCAAGGAAAAGGAAAGACCAATAAACTCTGATAGACAGTTATAATGGTAGCTTTCAAGTACAAGTCACATTCAAGACAACATCCCTTGAATGTTGGGTACCTAGTCAGACATCCCTTTCCCCAAAGTTGTCTGTCCCACTGCAACATCTCAGTGAAAAAATGGTAAATCCCGTTATCTTTACAAGAGGAACAAGGGAGCAGTGACCTGCTGAAGCACTGAACTTGTGTCTTCAAGAGTGTAGCGTTAACAGGGGGACATCTGGATAGAAATAGCTGAACACCCAAATGAATTCTTCACTGAAAGCCAAAGCTTTGCTCCTTGATCAAATCTAACGATTATGTGGACAGTTAACCTAACTTGGAACTTGACTCCTAATACATTCTAGGTGTTCCTGTGGCATATAGGACAACATGCTTTTACTATCTTGGCTAATTCATCCTGAGAAGAAAGGAATGCCTGGGGGTTATTTTTGGCATGGATCCAGGGAACATTCGTTATTCTCCTGTACCAATAATTTGCCAGTTAGACACTACAGCAGAGTGTATATATTTGCAAAGACATCTTCCAAGTGCAATAATCAATGACATGCAACACAGTATTAATACAAAATGTACTGTGCATCATGCTTCTTTGGGATTGATAAGCTTATCATTAACACACTGAATCTACTCTGGTCTATCTCACATTTCCCTACCCATTTCCCAAATGCTTTTGCACAACAGTAATTAGTTTTGTATGCTCAAAACTACCGAAAAATTACAGAAATGTGCTACAAAATTTAGTCCTGTAAGCACAACCTGAGCACATGAGTAAAACCTTTTCACTGCACTCCTATCAGGACTGTACATATCTTGTAAAAAAATTACTGATCTAGTCTCTGCAGGGAACCACTGAAGACACGCCTGTCACAACAGGCATGGAAACAGCAAAAAAATTACACACAAAAAGTGTACAATTTACTTCTATGAGCTGAAGTGTTGATGAAACACCTCAGAAATGTCTGGATTTAACAGCAAACACACACACCACCAGCCGTTGCTACTATTAGTTACAAGTAGCTGTGAAAATGTAATCAAAGACGAAACCTTAAAAGCGCTAGGCCACAAGAAGTGATGTCATTGCTGCAGTGAGAGATTGTAAAAAACACAGTAATCACAAAAAAAAAAATAAATATTTCATCAAGGAAGACAGTGAGCACCTGATGCAGGCACATGACCCAGAAGAATACTGTGCCCTGACCACAACCGTGACTACCACAGTCCCTCCTGCTACAAAGCATCTTCCTCTATGGGCAAGATGATCTTCTCCCTATACAGACGTTGGCCTGTAGTACCAACCTACAGCCCTCCACCAAGGTCTTCTGCCACCAGCTAGCCAGTAAATGACCAGCAGCTGCAGCTGGTGCCACTGCTTGGCAATTTGCTTCTCTGTGCCCCCAAACAGCTGGAGAGGGGAAGCACTCCACTCCTGCTGGGCTTCTGTGCTATGAACTGAAAGAACAGTGACTGTCATACAGGTGGCATCCCCAGGGCCAGAATCAGCCTTTCCACCTTACTTTATGCTAGCAAAGCTGATTTGGAAACAAGCAGCAAAAGAACTTGGGCTTTCTTCTGCACCAGCATCCTGGTTGTGGTAGGGAATGGGAAGCTGAACAGCCCTGCCCATATGCCATCCTAGTTCCCTGGCTCTATCACCAGCAGCAGCTCAAGGCTTCAAGATGCTGTTCGGCTGCTGACAACATCAGGTCAAAAACAGACTGCACTATCAGTTACCAAATATTTGATGAAATGCAATGGCTACAGAGACTTTATGAAAACCTCTTTGCGTCAGACAAAACAACACTTGCCACACTTGCAAGCTATGCAACTATTTTCTCCTGAGAGTTACCAGTCTTTCTTCTTTCCTGCAAACACAATTTGAAGTATAACCACCGAAGAAATAGGTATGACCTGCATAGCATCTGTCTTGAGTGCTCAAATACCAGTAAACCTTTCCTGAAGTTCATATTAAGCTCACTGCTTTTAAATAATCACTCACCTATTCAAAGAAGATACCAATTTCTCCATGCAATAAGCATTCACTATTCATCCCACTTTCTGGGCTTTTTTTTGTTATTTATTTTTGTTTGTTTGTTTTGTGTGGTGCTGTTTTTCAGGGTGTTTTTGTGGGGTTTTTTGGGGGGAGGTTTTTTTTTCCTTTTCATTTAGCCTACAGATTACAGTTTTGCAAGAAAAAGGACTATTGCTCTAGTTAAAAATTATATTTTTCCATCCAGGGTGAAAACAATCATCCACAAGGCGCCAAACAGCTTCTAAGAAAAACTGCTCCTACAAACAATGTACCTGCATGATTTTGTATTTGACATACACACCCTCAAAAGAGGAGAAAGAAGGAGCAGAAAAGGGCCTGACAATGAAAAACAACATGCACTTCCTCTGCCAAATTTTTACCCCTCTTAAAATCTTTAGCATCCGTGCAGAAAGATCTTGCCTCTGATGTCAATCCAGCGCTTTCCTCTTTGCTCCTGTAAGCACTGCAGTATGCAATACATTTTCTACCTGGCAAAGAAACTATGTGCTGCATAGAATGCCTCTGAAATTCACCCTACTTAGAAGGTCATTGTGGCATGCAGATGCCTACAGAAAAGGCTAAATGGTCTGCAATACAACAGCATGGGGCTTACACCAAATTGCTATGGAACTCACTGGCATTTTTTCCAGTAGTCCACTTCAGGAGGTGTTCACATCTTAGTCACAGTCAGAAGCAAAAGCAGAAAGATAATATTAGGTTCACATGCTTGGCACTTTCATATTTTTAAAAAGAAAGTGAAAGCACTGCCAAATTTTATCTAGAGTATGCCATATGGAAGCCAAAAAAAAACAACAAACCAAACCAAACAACCAAACACCACAAATGGAAAAATAAAAAGCTGTTCCAATGCCTCTCAAGTTACAGCAATCTAAAATAAATTCAGCTGGTAGAAATCTGTATATAAGTTGTATATACAGTTCTCACCAGTACAGTACCTGTGCTCCAAAAGTATGTTCCATTCTAAAAGAAATTCAGCCTTCGCACTTTTGCAACTGAAGGCATTTCTCATGCCACCGATTCATGGTATTTATGACTATATGAGCACAGTCCTCATTGCAATATGTGAGTGTGAGTTGTATGTATCTTTCCCTTAGCATTACTTGTAGCACCTGCTGTTTAAATAAGTGTCCCTTAAAGTACATTCACTTTTCTTTCTGTAAGGGAGGAAATCCCACTTATGTAGGAAATTCCAGTTTTGGGAGGAAAATTATAGTTAAAAGAACAACTGCCTCACAGTACAACCTGTTCCCACTCGAAATTCTTTCATGTGTCCTTGGACATCACCAAGCCCGCAAGTGATGGCTGTGAGAGAGTTCCTCATCCAGTCTTGATGTTCCTGTGGATGTTTCTGTTTTATTGATGTTCCAGATGATAAAAAAGCCAGATACACAGCAAATGGTGCAGCAACACTATTCAGCAAGTGCTGCCGTGTCACCACCTAGAGGTGCTCAAAGCCAGCTCTTCTGACATCTGGAGGAGGCAGCTCACCTCAGAGATAGTGCTCAGACTGCTGGGTACACAAAGAGAAGATGGTGGTAGTCTCACAAAGGACTAAGTTGCTCAGTAGTAATGCTTGCCTTTTGATTTAAACCTCTGGATATCACATAAAGCAAGATCCATATGGAGAGGCTACTGAGAAACTACAAACTGTTCTTTAAGGTGTCGTTATTAAGGGCATGTTACAGTGATGTAAAAGTGAGCCCCATATAAGCATTACCTAAGTTTTTGCTCCAAAATACAACACTTTATTCAACCTTCAGCCCTATCCTTGATTCCCCACATAGTTTCACTGTGTGATACTACAGGACCAACTTAAAGACAGATTTTTATTTTCTCCCATTTTTAAACAGAGAAGGAATTATACTTTAGTAACAATCTTACAGAGTTACTGATGAAAATCACAGAATCTTAAGTATTTTCACACACATGGATAAGATTGTCTGTTTCTCACGTGTGGGGTTTACAAATTAAAGCTGAGTACACAGTGTAGCATTACTTTAATTTTGCATTTTCCATGTGTTTTGTCTCAAAAGCTTTCCACCCTCAATATTTGTTTTGAAGAACAGTGAAAGAGAAAGCAGACGCCATCCACTGTTTTCCTCTCTCCGACCAGCACTGTTACTGCTAAGTTCTCAGAAGGGTTACAGAATCCAAGGGTTTAACTAGGGCATCTCTGTCCTAAAGAGTGATAACACTACATTGACCATAAAACAGTGTTTCTCAGTATTCCTTAAATTGTTCTTGATTATTTGCAGTATAAAAGGGAGAACAACCACAGTCCATGTACAACTGCATAGGATGCAACAGTATCAATCTATTTTGGTGGAAGAGAGCATTTGCTTTTCTGTGATCAATATTTAATAAAAACAACAGTAAAACACAGGCCTATCAAGTTGCTTTGTAAGTCTGAGCACATATCAGTTAAGGAGAAACATGCAGCATACCTACAGCCAGTAATAGAGAGCTGCAGGGAAGAGCTTCGTTTACACTAATGCACACAGAATATTGCTTCAGTTCACTGCTGAAATTGACAGAAACATTATTTAAGTGCTACAGTATACTCCATCCTCACACAAGAGTAACAGGCTGCATGGCACACAGCCCTGGCTGCCAAATTGAAACATGACTCTCAGAGCCGAAGGTGATTCATTTTAGACCAAATGGTACAACACACCAAACCTGACTTAGCATGCAAAAGACTTTCTTTGAAAAGAGTTGCAGCAGTTTTTAGTAGTAAAATGATTGCAGCTACCCCAATTCCCTCATAGTTTGGGAACACAAGGTGACTACAGAGGCTTCCCAAAGTTATTTTGCCTTTAAACTTCAGGAAAAAAAAAAAACAAACAACACAACAACAAACAAACAACCCTCCCCCCCCCGAAAAAAAACCTCAC
>VXBA01002102.1:0-25557 GCA_013399895.1 Serilophus lunatus | reverse complement strand
AAAAAAAAAACACCCCAAAACCCCACCAAACAAAACCCACAAAAAACCCCACCTCCAAACAAACAAAAAAACCACCCCAGACAAAAAACCCACCCAAACCTGCAGCAAATAGACTGAGAAAGGAAGAAAAGAAAAAAAAAAGAGCATTTGTGCAGCTTCTTTTTTTCACAGATAACAGAAATCACAAAGGTGTGAGCTTGTTTCACAGTGAAATTCAAAAGAAAATAAAACTTAAACTTTCCAACATTTTTCTGACAACGAAAACTTTTCAAATATTTCTGTAGAAAGCAGCTTTTTGAGATGGTTCCCACTGCGGAGCTATTTAAAAAGAACATAGAGAAAGAAGCGAGAGGAAGAAACTTGGTCCCCCTGGTTCCACCTCTGTCGTCTCCTTTCAGTTTGTTAACGGCTTTTGTCCTCTAGCTTCCCTCCTGCTCTCCACCCTCCCGGTCTTTCCCCAATACTCCACATCCTTGGGCTTGTCATTCATCTTCTCCCTGCCTTTTTTTACCTTTGTAAACATCACGGATACACCAACACTGCTCCCATCGGACTTCAGGAGGCTCTTCGTTAGAAAGAGCCTTCCTTCGTTAGGAAATCAGGAGAGAAGGTGGCAACCATTTTTTAACTAGGACTTTTCCACTGCCTTAATTGGTATAAATACACCCAAAGAGACTTCACGGGGTGGGGAGAATCAGGACAGACTCTAAGTCCTGTTAGTGTCCCTTAATCAAACAACTGCTCATAATTTATTTCAGGCCAACCGCAGAGACGTTAGTCCCGCAGAAGAGCACCCTGACCCGACGACATCAGCCCACTGGAGCCCATACCGAAGAAGGCCTTCGCCGGAGTGGGACCCCCGCCAACGCACACCGCCCCGCACGCCACCGCGCGCAGCAGGAGGGAGACCGGGCAAAGAAACACGGAGGAAAAAAACCACCACCAAAGACGGGGGGAAAGAGAGGCTTCGTGGGCTAGAAGCCCTCGGGGAACGAGAAGCGGCCACTTTTCTGCGGGTAGGGACGTTGGATCCCCCGCCTCGTTCNGGGGCGGGACGAATGGGACGGGACGGGACGGGACGGGACGGAACGGAACGGAACGGAGTGGAATGGAATAGGATGGGATGGGACGGGACGGGACGGGATAGGGAGGGACAGGCTCCCTCCGCCCCCGCTCTGCCTGTGTGTCTCCGCCGGGCGGCAGCCCAGGTGTACTTTGTTCCGCCCTGCCAGAACTCCCTCCTGCTCTGCCGGCGGGCCCCGGCGCGGCAGGCGGCGGGAGAAGCGCCAGGAGGAGCAGCAGCGTCCCCGCTCTCCCCCCACTCCCCGCAGCAGACCTTGGGCGATCGAGGAGGCTGCCTCGGGAAAGAGCCGTGGGATTTTGGGCAGAGGCTGGGTGGCAGTGCTATGCAGGTGTTGCTGGAGCAGCCACGTTCTTGTTCCGTGGAGATTTCGGATCTCTTGCCGACTTCGGCATGGACTGGGATATTTGGGAACCCGAGACATAGGAATAGTCAATTTGGAGTTTCACCAAACCCTAAACACTGGCAGTGGACAGGGTTGCGCAGCAGATGATTTTCCAGATTTAGAAGAGTTATTTTATTTTACAAAAACAGGTTCAAATTACTTCTTCCCACCAACCTTCCCACTCCAATAGTTTTTGCTGTGAAATAGTCTGATTTTGTTGGTTTGCAGGAGCATTTAGAGGCCACATTTGCACGTACATGCATCAAGTGAAAAGACAGCATATTGCATAACCCTTATCGTTTAGTGGCTGAAATGGCTAAGCGTTTCTAACCCTTGTAGAGATATTTCTATGGAAATTACCCCTACCTATACAAGCCATCAATGTCTCTAGCAGTACAAAAGACTATGATTAGACACTAAGCCCATTTAAAGTACTAATTGTGTTTCCCAAGGAACCAGCAAGCAGCAGAGACAGTTCTCAAATCAGATCTTGGCCTATGTACAGCGATGACACTGTTTTCTATAGCTACTGACATTATCTTCTGCGTCATAGGCATTGTTACTAGAAAGGTTTTCAACATCAGTAGGAACAGATCGTTTGCTGCCATGGCTGGTGAGGAGCTCTTTCTCTTTAGGAAGCAGTCAAATACTTTTTGTTTTATTGCTCTCACACAACACCGGACCTTGTTTTTGTACTCAGCACCGTAATTTAGCACTGAGACTAGACTACAATATGCTGAAAAATCTTGTTAAGTATTCAGTAGGCTATTAACTTTGGAAAACACTTAATTTCATTCATCTTCTACTTGTTCAAAGCAAGCTATCAAGTTTTTGCAAGAGATGACCAAGAAGCATCTTGTGTTACAAGCTCTAATACCTGGTTTAGCATCGATACACTAACTATGCTGACTGGTCTTAATTGTTTCTCATCTATGCACAGGCTTCAGCCAGACTGGACAACTTCAGGTTTGAAACAGTGTGCTCATACTGCATATGTCCTCCCTTGGTGGTAGACATGGGATGACTTAAATGAAGCAAGGGTAAGAGAGCAGGTCTTCAGAATGTAAAAATGAATCCTCCTCCAGTGCTATGGCAATGTATCTTATCTAGCTTCATTACAAACCAGATTTCACTCATTGTTGTGGGACAAGAACTCAGCCAGTTGCTGATATATTGCTTTAAGTATCAAGATTAATTTTAAAGCAGTCAAAGCTTCAAGCAAAGGGTGTTCTGATGGTATCAGTATCTCTGTGGTGAGACCTACAACCTCAGGCATTCAGGATCATTCTTCAGTAGGATGGTGCAGGTATGCAAATGCTTGATAGTAAGAGCTACTGCATCTGCAAGTTGGAAATTGCCACTTTTTAGCAACCCTGTGGTTACTCAGAAATTGCTGGTTAGGACTTTTTCTGCAGTAACTCCAGCTACTGATCCTTGAAGGAAAGCAGCAGTTCTAAACTTATGGGGAAAGGGTGATCTGTGCATGAGATGGAATTATATGAAGGTAAAATGACCATTTTAAAGAAAAGTATTTCTGAGTCCACTTTCAGTTAACTGATGTAGTTAAAGCCTCAATGTTTTTTCAATTCTTTTGTTTTCTGTTAGTGACTTCAGGCACGCTTGCTCAGCCCTGAAACAGTGACTTGTCATTTATTCAAAGATAATGTAATTAATTGTCAGTCAACCACTCTTTCTCTAAATGAGAAAAATATAGGCAATATTCAGTAAATTTTAGAAACAGGCAAATATGGAAGGTCTAGGGGAGATCATGTGGTCTGACAAAGTTTAATGAATGTAACTGCTACAAATCTTGGTTGTGCTGCTCTGTGGCCTCAGACATGTTTTTGTAATCACACACACTGATGTAAGGAATCCCATTAGATAGGGAAGTAGTTTTCACATCCTTCAGTCTGGAAAAAAGTCTGTTTCTAGAACAAACCATGTCAGTTCCATGTGCTCAGTTTAGTGAATCAATTCATATAATAAGTATGCCTAACATATATTTAATTCTCAGTGTCCCTATAGTTTTGACTATGTGTCTGCAAGATTAGTCATGCAAGCCCAGAAAAGTTAGACATCTAATTCCTCTTCAGTCTGGTCCTGGAAAATAGCTTTGGTGTTTTTAACTGAAAAATAAAAATTCAGGAAATTGACACTAAATATGTCTTTTCAGTCTGTCATTTCTCTATACAACATACTGTGGTGTTCATTTAGCAGTGGATAACTTCATTTTGGATTGCAAATGTGCTGAAACTTTCAGTGGAATGGTGCTTTGAAGGAAACATGAGATCACATCTAAAAATGTCTTAGTGTGGAAAAATAATTACATGCTCCAGCATTATCTGAGATAAGAATATTTAGAGACTTTGAACAATATTTTCATTATATGCTTTTTATTGATCAGCATTTAAGTATGTTCCTGTATCCTAAAACTCCACCGTTCATAGTAGATTGCTAAACCATAGCTCTAGCAATGCACAGTGAATAAAGCACTCCTTGGAGTTTGACTTTTTGCTCTTTTGTTGTATATGTTCTATCTGAAGCCCAGTGCTCACATGTAGGGGTTCTGTTCAGAAAAGGATGCAGAGGAATTTGAGCAAATAACAATATTACCCCCAGTCAGGAAACATTCTGTTTTCCAGAGCAACTTCATGAGACACAAGAAATCTCATAGAAAAAGAGCAGCCCTTTCGGTAAAGGCACATCATCTTTATTCCATTGCAGCACTCCTGCCCTTGCTCAGTCTCCTCTGGACTCCTGTTATGATGCAGAAGCAGTGCATGACATTCTGTGAACCATGAACTCCTCTAAAACCTATAAAGTTCTCGAGGCAAAATAGCAGCTCTTTCCACAGAGAGCCCCTCTCTGGCTCAGCCTCCTGTTGCCTGGGCCTGAGCATGTCCTAATCCTTCTGCAGTGTAGCTGCTTTCTGAAAAGTTAATGACTGTAGTGCTTCTGGAAGCTTCATGGCTTTTGGCCCACACCCAGCCTCTAACAGCAGGACTGTAAGGCTGTGATTGAAGGAAAAATAGGTGCCTTTGGGTGCCTCAGCATATTGAGGGTGAGGGATGTAGTTTCTGTGTTAAGTTCTGGATCAGACCAGGCTGTTTAGAAGACTCCAATGCCAGAAATGAGAGCAGCATCTGTCCAAGAGACTAGTGCGTCAGCTCTCTGTGAAAAAGGGTTTGAGTTTGTTCTGGGACTTTGCATTATCCATGTTGCCCTGAGGTGGCTGGAGCAGGGTTTGTAAGATGCTTCAGGCAGTTATTGTTAGAGACTTAAAAGAGTTCAGTGCACCAGGGACAAATCCAGTGATAATTCATACAGAACCATAAAACCTCTGAGTTATTGAAAATGGTCTTACAAATCATGTGGTATCAGATACATCAACAAGAGTTGATGGCTGTGTAAAGCATAGGGTGCTTGTTTGGGGCAGGCATGGGAACAGAAGACTGTCAGGACGCTCCCAGATGGGAGGCCAGAAGCTGACAGTTGTGGCTTCGCCACAGTAAGGGAGACAAGACAGTGAGGTGGGCTATGGTTTTGCAGTAAGGACAGAGACAAAGATGGCTGCAGGTATCACGAAGGTAAGGCAATGGTGGGAGGCTGGGGACATGCATCTCTTTGGGAGGGCAGTGGCACTGAACAGTCCCACGTGTCCTTCAGCTCCAGGGAGCATCTAGACCGGACCCTGGGTCTGTGTCACCACCTCTTTTTCAGGGAAGCTGTGCATTTACACAAAATGCATAAAAGACAAGCCTGGACACTGCTACTATTCATTATTTTATTTTCTAAGAAACAACATTTTTGCTAGGATGTTGGGGAAAGACTGAGCGGTGAATGTTGTCCTGACTTGTCTCTTTATTGAGCAGGCAAAAGCTTTACTCCAAACAAGTGCAGCAGCAGCCGTTGAGTGCACTGCTCCAGCACCTGTCCCTTTGGTTTTAGCTGTAAGTTCCAGTGAATATCAAATCCTGCCCCAACAGAGATCCTTAGTCAACAGATAGCATCTAAAATTCATAATTTATGTTGCCTTTCACCTGGAACTGAATGATTTTTTTTTCCATCAATAAATTGAATGCCATACTCTTTCACAGGATTAAAAAAAAATCTTAGAAAACATCAGATGGATGCCTCTATACTGTATATAAGGTTGCACACCAATTTGGTCTGTTTAAATGCCAGACTTTACATTGATCTCCTGGAGCAGATCCAGCGGAGGACAACAAAGATGATTAAGGGTCTGAAACAGCTCTCTTATGAGGAAATGCTGAGGGACCTGGGCCTGTTCTGTCTCAAGAACTGACGGCTGAAAGGGATATACCCAATGTCTATAAATATCTGAGGGAAAAATGTCAGGAGCATGGAGGTAGGCTTTTCTTGGTGGTGTCAAGCAATGGGACAAGAGGCAATGGGCAGAAATTGATGCACAAGTAGTTCCATCTGAACATGAGGAAGCACTTCACTGTATGGATGACTGTGCACTGGAATAGATCATTCAGAGAGGTTGTAGAGTCATCCTCTCTGGAGATATTCAAGAGCCCTCTGGACATAATTCTGTGCAATATGTTCTGGGATGACCCTTCTTTAGCAGGGAGTTTGGACCAGATAACCCACTGTGATCCTTTCCAATCTAACCTATTTTGTTATTCTGTGGTCTTAGAAGGGCTGCTGAAGTTATCATTTGAAAAAAATTAAATAATGGCAAGTGAAAAACTCAATCCTACATTAGAATTGTATTTCCTGGTAGAGATAGTATTTATCATTGGTGTCTAAGTGTTGGGGTATTTATTGAAGTAATAATCGGCCCCTTATCTCTCTTCTAGAGCTTCAGCACCACAAGTCACTAAAACTTTTTCAAGATGTGCTGTGTCCACAACAGGATGGGGAATACATAGATCTCAGAAGGCAAAGTACTGTGGGACTCACGTTTTAACCGACCAAAAGTGAAAAAAAACCTCAAACCCTTTCAAAACACAGGATAGGGTCATAATTATAGCTGAACAATAAAAAATTTGGATATATTTAGTTAATGAAAGCTCTTGCTGGAAGGTAAGATTGAGTCATTTATGTCTGTACAAAAACAGTCCCAGTGCAGAAAAATATGAATACCAGATGGCTGGAACTGTTCCATTAATGATCTGATGCTTTCATTGTTCTGAATTTGATTTTGTAGCTTTTTGGTTATAATGATTTGATTGCACCTTTGAAATCTTTCAATAACCTCAGAATTCCTGAGAATGCAAAAGAGGAGATGCCTCTACCCCCACTTTCAATGGATCTTATATGGGACCTGCAGATATGTCATACTCTGTCAGTCAAGTTGATGAATATTTTTCATGCTATTTTCTTAGTTCTTCCACTTAAATAGTGTATGCAGGAACCACACACAATATATTCTTCTAAGGCATAGGAAAATTCATTCCAGGTGACACTCCATTAGAATTTATGGGTTTATTCAGTGATGAATATATAGGATAAAACAAAATACATAGGGAGAAAATCCTTCCTGCAAATACAGGAACAATATCTGGCACTAGGAAATACACTCTTCCTCCAGAGCAGATGCCTCCTTCATTAAACGTAATTCCTATTGCAAAAATCTTCTAATTTCCAGGCTTAATTAATGAACAATCTAGAAATCCACTTTTTGTGTATGTTACCACAGGCAGATTCATTTCTCTGGCTTACACATCTCTGTAAACTTGGTCTGTGCTTCAATACACAACTCCAACTGGCTGTGTCTTCGCTGTATCACCATTTGTCACAAATAAGTCCGGTGTAGGTAGGTGACAAACATGTCTCTGTTCTTTTGTGGCTTGTCTCCAATCCTTATGTCTGAACAGACTTATGAACAGGGAAAAAGAAAAAAGAAAATCAGATCCTAAATATTAGGTTAGCAGCGAGCAAAAACTTTTGACCAGAGCTGGGCTTCTGCTATACGCCTGTCTTTGAGATGCGGGAAAGGCTCCAATCCATAGTGTCCGAAGTGACATCAGGTGTCTTATTTCTTATTTTACTTCCATTTCTGTTCTTTAAAGTTGTACTTACCAAGAATGCCGAACATAGAGTTAAATAAAGCAAAAACCAAAAACAAACAAACAAAAAACAAACAGGAGGACAGAAAAAGGCATGAATGTAGGTCCAGACAGCTCACAAGACATCTCTGCTGATGATGATAGAGACTAGTTATCGCTGATGCAGTTTTCTTAAGAAAAAAGCAGAGTTCTGGTGGCAGGGGAAGATTTTCATATCTACCCTCCATAGCATGAGGGGAAGAGACATGGACACCAGGTAACAGATCTGGCAGTCAATTTTTCTAGGCATTCCATTTCCCTAAGAAGAACATGTTTTTGCTGGGGTGCTCTGTGAGGTCAACTTCTCCTGGACTTCAGCATCATGTCTCATGGACACTAAAACCAGGGGGAGATCTCCAGGATTCACACCACTATCTCATTGTGGTATGTACTTGTTCCATAGACACTGTATCTATCTAACACTTGTCCTGCAGATGTTGGGTACACAGGGAAGCTGCAGGAAGCCCTCCTGTGTCTTTCTGTAGTATGGGGAGAGGAGATTATGGGGCATCCCAGGTGGAAAGAGATGTGTAAGTTTGGACTCAGTTCCCCATGCGGAGACAGTAAGCCAGGGTGACAGAGGCACCTTGAGGCTTTGCTCAGCTCCACAAGAGCAAAGCTCATATAATCCAGAAATGCAGCTGATGCACCCTTTGGGTGCTCTGCTGACTGACTACCACAGCACAGCTTTCTGGATCAGGCTGATGGTATGCACTGAGTGGAATGCCCCTGCTCTGCCTTGCAACCATGGAGTAAAACATTGGTATCAGCCCAGCCTTGTTAGTTAATAATTGAAGGCCTGGTTGACTGCTACTCCTGGTTGCCATTTAGGGTTGAATCACTACTTGTGTTTATAAATCCACATATAGTATTTACAGCATTTGTTTGTAAATGTTCTTGTCCTTCTTTTGTGCTTCTTTCACAGGGCAGGCACAGCGAGGGCTACCATGGAAAACAAGTAGAAAGCTATTTGTTTAATGCCAGTGGAGTGGGGGGACAGACTCCTAGGCCTCATCAACTAAAACCATTTTAAACCTCATGAAAGTCTAGCCTCATGTTTTTAAGAGATTAGCACACCTCCCCTGACAGCACATCTGCTTTATTGACCAGATGTTGCCTAGCTTGGACTACGGTTTTCCAAGATTTCTAGATGACCAAAACTTCTTTCTTTCAATAGAAACAAGGGTAATTTCCATGATAACTCTTTGGAGACACAGTTGCCCTGATGGTGACCTCCTCAGCACTGAAAGAAACAAAAAGTAGCTCTAGCTCTTGCTTTTGAGCTGTGCCATAAAACAAACCTGGGGCCCCATCAGATTTTAATTTTTGCTTTCAGAACCCTCTCAGGCAGCACAAACCCGTCACCCAATGAGGGCAGGGAAGAGCTCGGGAGAGCATAAAGCTCGGAGGGGACACTAGCCTGTGGATGACCCGGTGCTGGGGCAGTGAAATTGGAAATGAGAAAAGCAAAATAAAAGAACAACAATGCATCAACCTCATTGCCTGTTGCCTGTGTCACCAGCTGCATCTCTGAAGGGGCTGAGTGCAGCAAAGAGAGCAAAGAGGGAGGAGAGGTGCCAGGAGCAAAGCTGAGATGTCTATGTTTTTGTTTATTTGTTTTATTTCTCAGTACAGAATCAGTAACTAGCATTATTAATTGGCAATAGATTAAATTGGTTGAAAATTCCTGTCATGAAACTTGGGCTTTTAACCCATGACAGAAAGAAGCTGTCTGGTAGGCAGGAGAATATGCATTGCAGATTCCTATAGTTTTGTTGACGGAAGTAATGGATATCAGGTTTTTCAAGACCAGCAATACTTGAATTCAAGTCCTTCCTTTATTATGGCTTAAGATCTTCAAGCCAATAACATGTATATGTTTTTATGGATTATGCATTATCAATCATCAACTTTGCACATAAAGGATGAGTAGCCAAGGCAACGTCTGTGGCAGCTATTATGCTCATGGTAAAACTTAATTACTTTTCCCAGAGCCTTCAAATACATAAACTGAATGAAAAGGGCCAGCCTGATTCTGCATGAATCTGAGTAAAAAACATTTTGCCTTCCAGAAAGTAGTAACTGTGCTAAATAGAAGGCAAAAAAGTGTGCTGTATTTATAGGAGGAAGGCACTGAACTTTTCAGCTATTAACAGGCAATGCACAAAATTGAGATTTTTTTTTGTTCATCACAAGGAAACATGAGAGTGTAATTAGAAACAGGCCATGCAGTATGGTTTTGTCCACTGCTACTAATCAACACTGTAGAATAGAGGAAGGTACTCACTAGTTTGGGGATTGATTTAACAATAAGAAATTTAACAATGAATTATTAAAATAGGCATGAATTGTTTTATCCATAGGCATAGAGATGAACCTGCAACTGAGTGCTTGATCTTAAAATCCATAGAAAAATCGTAATTTTTAAAAGTGTGATTTTTAAAATTATTTTGCAATCTATTTAATGAAGGGCAACGTGCACCATTTAAATAATCATTTGTTAGATGCAACAATAAGAGACAATAGGAAAACTGTAAGCATAGCCCCTGAGACTGATCTCTTCAAATTGTTCTGGAACCTGTTCACAGAAAACTGAGCCAAAACTCAGTCTCTATCTCATGTTATGCATAAAATCTGAGAATAAAGACCTTTTCTTTCTTTGAGGTAGGTCCATACACTGGATGAAGGTTAACAGGAACTGCAAAAGCATCTGTCCTACAGGAAGGTGGAGTTAAAAAAACACATTATTAAATTGCTTGACCATAAATTGTGTCTGTAGCACCTACACATATGTGTTGAAACTATTTGGGTTTTTTCCCTTCTCAGCAAAAACTTCCATGAAATTTGCAGTGTTGAGATTGTATGAGAAGAAGTAGGTCAAGATGCAAGGCTTGGGTTTGACTTTATATATTGGGAGCCTTAATGCTGAATTGCACACACTTGTGGCTACATACTTAAAATACATCTTGTAAAGGATTTACCAATCTGCCCTGTTCTGACTCTTTTCTGTTGAAGGTTATGGATATGTTCTAGATGGGAAGAGCTTCTTAAGCCAGGGAATTGACCCAATTTCTTGGTATTAGAAAGGACTCCTGATTCAGGTGGAGTAATGTTTGAATCACTTGAAACAGCAGTATCACTGTGCCTCTTTCCATTTAGCTGATGTCTAAAAGGCAAGATTCATAGCCAGAAATCCACTCTCTTTTAGACAAAATTCTCTAAGTACCATTTTGAGGCAGTTGCTCATGTTCACTGATCCATCATCCCAGCAGTGCATCTTACTTTTTGACACACAGGAAAAAAATATATGTATTTGAAAATGCTAGATTGCAAGGACAAGAAGGAAATATTGCCTTTATATGAATGCAAAGAATATACCTTTCTTTTTCAAGGTGCATTTGAGGAGTAAAAGCATCTAGATGAGTGAAGCGAAATCCATTCATCACCTTGGATTCTTCCCCAGGCAAGGGTAAACATAGGTGCATGGTAGTGAATCTCGCAGCTCACATGAAGTGAATTTATGTGGTCCTATAAGCGCTGAGTAAACGAAGTCACCTATTGTGTGAGAAATCTAAAAAATTACAATGTAAAGTGTTTAAAAAATAGCTATGAGAGGACTGACATTGTGTATAGCCTCTATATTTTACATAACAATCTTTTTAATGTGCTGAGTAAGCCTTTTATGTACTGGGATTTATACTACACCTTTCTAAACTTTGTAGGATAGCTTTTGATTTTATTGCATTAAAGGATATATTCTCAGCCAAGCTCTTCTTGACCCTGTTATTGTCTTTTGCCTTTTGAATTCCGACCTGTTCTATTTGCCTACTGTGATTCAGCCAAGCTTTTACCTACTGCATAAGTAAAAGATTACATTTTGTGGAGATGTACCTAACAAGGAGAAGCCCATATAGTCATTCATACAGCAACATGCATAACTTCCGTGAACTCCAGAAATCGGCTACTGCCACAAAATACACAGATCACATAGTTAATGATGGCTTAATGATTGAAGTCAAAATAGGTTCTCAGTATAAGTATGGTAACATAATTTAAATGGTTTTATACGAAGTGGTCTACACCACTGTCCGCACACCTAGGTACGTTGGCCTAAGGCTCCCATTAGTACTTGAAAGGAATGCAACACAGCAATATCCTTCATCTTCAAAACAGGAATACAGCCTTGTATTTTAGCACTTCCCAGGGAAGTCTCAAGCAATGCATTCCTTGTGACTCAGGCCAGGTGGTTTCCAGATGCTCTTTTGGTCAGCCAGTCGAGTAAGGATTGTGTGCAGTGCTGCTCCTCAAATTGCAAACCTCATCACACTGCTTATTCAGCAGAACAAATACCCGTTCTCTCTGGGATGAAGTCTAAGAATAAAAGGCAGCAGAACTTCCCTATTCTGCTTCCTACTAAGTCAGGAGCTTGGGCTTTGTTATACCAAAGATTTATTTGCTTTACATTGCTGCAAGTACAAAATACTCTGGGCAAAAGAAATAGCAGATATCTCTTGGAGTAAATATGCTCTCTGTGCAGAGCAGGGAGAGCTCCTTTCATCAGCCTTGTCATGATAAGAATATGCCTCTCTGTGCACCATTCCATTCTAGTTTCCACTCGTCTCCAAAAGTCTACCAAGAACAAAAAATCTGCTTCTCTTCTACTCTCACATGGATTTTATCTGGAGGAGGATTATTTTCAGGCAGACAATAACCTGTAAAAAAAGCATCTGTCTTCTAAAAAGTTACCATCCCTAAAAACTCCCACCAACATGGAGTGATGGACATTAGGCTGGAGAGAGAAGAAGTTGGGGCGGGGAGGGAGATGGTGGCATGTGCAGTTCTGTGGTGCATCTGTGAGCTGGGCGTCTGTTGCAATCTAGAACAGCTCCCAGGATTTCTATAGCCTGCCACATTTCAAGGAGAGTGAAACTGAGAACAGAGTGTCTCAGGGTACAGGGTGGAATAGGAAGCCTTGAAAACACTGAAATTGAAAACAGCAGTCAAAATGCTCCATTTAAATACATCAATGCAAAAATTGGTCAAAGCAACAGTAACAACATCGCTTTGGGGCAGAGACTAGGTTTTGACTGTCTCCAGCAGAGTGAAACATCAGCTTTGAGAGGAATCCTCAAGTGCTACAGTTTAAAAAAACAAACAAACAAAAATTGCAGTTGATACACAGCCACCTCATACATCTTTGGCTGTTGGAAACATGTGACTCCTGGTTTTGAGTCTCAAATGACAAAAATGGTACATTGACATAGAGTATCATTACTACTAATCACATGCCTTGCTACCCATCCTTACTGACACAGACATTGTCCTGGTTTCACTCCATGCTACATGCTTTCAGCTCTGTGCAAACTAGCATTTCACTGCCATAATAAATTTCACAGACATGAATGAGAACTCCTTGATGACATCCTAGCCATGAGACTTGCTTTGCTTTGCTAACTGGCAGTGGAAATATCACGCCTGACTCTCAGCAATGCAGAAGACAGTATGTGCAGTGCAGGAGTGCAGAACTAGGGAGTGAAATAGGGGCCTCTGTGACAAAAGGAGGTCAATCTTAAACTGCTAAACAAAGCCCATGCTGGGATTTTAAAATGATCATGTCACAGCTTGGAGCCGCTCTGTAAAAGCTCCATCCACTGCTGTGTGATGGCAGACTTGATGGCTTAAGGGTGACAGAACTGTAAAAGCCAGGAAACTATGAGATAAGCACAGCTGTGACCCATGAAGTTGCCTGTCTACATTGCAGTAAATGTGAAAACCAGCTAAGTCTAAGCATTCTTCCTCCTGTCAACAAAGCACATAAGATATGGATACTTGGTGCCAGGAAAACACCAAAGATGCAGACCTTGCTCTCAGACCCTCTTCTTTCTGCAACACTATCAGTTCAGAAAAGCCATGCTAGGGAGACACATTTAATTGAATCACACAGAGTGAAAAGACTGGGCATAGAGCAGAAATCTTGAAAGGTTTTATAATGTTCTGACATTATAGAGAAGAAACTAATTAAGAAGACAGAAAGAAAATTGAATTTGGCAAAACTAAATGTGAAATAATAATAAATGCCTTTTGTATTCAATATCATCTCATGGGTTTCATTGTTTCCTCTTGCAAGCAGTATTATCTGGAGAACAGACAAAATTTCCGTTTAGTCCAAGGACTTTGACTGCCTCCAGTCATTTATATGCTACAGGAATAAGGAGGCAGCACAAATTAATTTTTTTTTAAAAAAGAATTTAACCCTATCTGAAGAACTCACCTAACTTGAATCTTTTCAAAGAAAACATATTTCTCTTTCATCATTATTAAAAGTATGACCACCATTAACATCATAAATTTAAAAAAAACCCCACCCATATCTCTCCTGCCAGCAGTACAATACATGTTTTGTCCTTTAGGCATGACTTTAGATTTGATGTTAAGATTTGATCAATACATGGTTAATGTACCTGAACATTTCAGTGAAAAAAGACAGACTGGCATTCAAAGGCTGAGTTGACTGCTTGAAGCAGAAATGTGCACAACAAAGGACTCACATTCCTTCTCTCTCAGGTGTCTTCTAAGTATGTATAGTTGCTGACCTCTTTTGTCTCTTCATCTGTGTCTAATTCAAAATGCCAGTTTAATCATTTTAAAATGCCAATTTAGTCTGTGTAAATGACTTCTAGGCTAAGTCTAATAAACAACTCTGTTGTACTGAATATCGCCTGTAATAAGCTCTTCAGTGTTGTTTACAGAAAAAACACCTTCTTGTGGTTTTGAGAGCTGTGCTCTGACAAAAACAACTACTACTGACCTTGGTAGAATGGATCATTATCATGAATAGGAAAGCAATCATTCTGTTACAATAAATAAATATATAAATAAAACCAAGCCCGAACAGTATTAAAAGTCCTATGGGTCTATGTTAAGGGGAAAAAATAACAAAACAAACCCAAACCCCTATAGAAGTCACACCTCTGCTCTTTTGATTGATCTTAAATGCTGTAGCACTTGCCTTGTGCTGAAGTAAGCAATAGATTGCATGAAACGTCTTGTGACTCATAGCTACTAAATCACTTATTTCTTGCTCACCTACTTGCTTATCCTTTGCTGCATCTCAGTCCTTTGCTGGTGGATCTGGAAACTATTTCTACTGCAGCATCATCTCTCCTGTCTCTGAGGCTCCACTTCTGGGGATCAGAACTGTATTGTGTTAGATACAAAAAGAAATTAATACTCTCTAAATAAGCAAGACATGCAAAGAGCATGAGACAAGGAAGCACTATATTCTTCATTAAGGAATGGGGGATTAGTGATTTGCTCAAAGCTGTGCATGCAATTACAGTGTTAGCAATTGAAAACATGACTCTGGAGCTCCTAAGTGCCAGAATGAAGAAACCAGACTCATGCAAAATTTGACCAACTCTGAACAAAGAAAATAAAAATATTCTTTAAAAAATTAACACAAAGATTTTATGTTTGATACATATCAAAACATGAACAAGTAAATTCCAGTCTTTTTCAATGCATGTTCTGCGCACAGACACACAGGACAATGAAGGCAGAGTTTAGGTGGATGAAGTTTGGTTCATGTCTCTGGAGCTGTTTACTTATGGCTAAATTAGAGGTATTATGTCTTTAAAAACATCCTCTGTTAATGTATTTGTACATATGCACCTACACCACAATCTCCAATTGCTGCCTTTTACTCTGTTTTTCAGTTGTTTAAACTTTTCACCTTCCTGCTGAGTTCCTAATGAAACAGATTCCTAATGCTCTGGTTTCTAGTGTTGTAAAGCTTTTTGTTTTGGTTTGCTTGTTTGTTTGCTTGGTTTTTTAAGGCTTGCAAAGATTGTCAAGCACTTTGAGCAAAAGCTTTAGTAATAAACATATAATACTGAGATCAATCCCTTTGCCCTTCCTCATTCTGAGGTTCCTCTTTTGGTTTGGAGAGCAGAATCTGCTGAGCAAGACAGTACTCAGCACAAGTAACATTAGCAGAAGGACCCATTAAGCAGAAACAGAACTCCAGTCCTTCAGCCAGAAAGAATTATAATTTCTATGATGAAGAAGGTCCTGTTGCATTTTTGTTCCTACAGTCATAATAAGAGGAACAGCTAGTTCTCAGAAATATGCGATTTTATTTTAAGCAGTTTTGCATGCTAGAAAGAGTTAACACTGCAGCTATGCTTCTGCAAAGAAAAATGAGGAAAAAAAAGCCCTTGAGAGTCAGACTCTCTTGCCTCTTTCGGTCTTTAAAA
Source organism: Serilophus lunatus (assembly GCA_013399895.1). Lineage (NCBI taxonomy): Eukaryota > Metazoa > Chordata > Aves > Passeriformes > Eurylaimidae > Serilophus > Serilophus lunatus. The sequence continues at coordinate 9,759 of VXBA01002102.1, read as the reverse complement.
ATACAGCTAGCTAGCCAGCTGTGACTGTGTGAGGATTGCACATGCACAGAGCAGTTTAAAATTGACCTCCAAAAATGTCTCCCCAGGACACAGCCATAGAAAATGCTTGAACAGATGCTTCAAGTATCAACATTCAGATTTATTCTAAGTTACACCTTCTTCCTCCTACAACATGTGGGGCACTAAATTAACCTGCTTGATACAGTGACATAGCAGGTGCTATCAGGTACCTGCTGTGCTAACCACCTCCTTAGACTGAATAGATGGCTACACCTTTATGACTGAAACTTTTTCAGAAACAGGATCTGTACTTTTAGAGAACAGGGGAAAACATCATGGAAAATACAGAGTATATGCAGTAACATAAGCAGAGTACGTACCGGAAAAGAAAGACAGTGCTGCAAGAAGCTCCTGCTTTCCTGAGGAATTAATCTGAGATAAAAGAGAAAAGCACACTAGAAGAATAAAAGACATTATCCAGAGACAGCCTAAATCAAGCTTCATGTGGAACTACTGGAATCCAGTGAGGAAGAACTGGGGAAGCTGAGACACATGGAGTACTTCTCAGGAAAAAAACCCACAGTGAAATGGGCCAATCAAAAGCAAAGATAATACCCATCCTCAGATTTGCGTAGAGCAACACAGAGAAGAAAAAAAATAATTAAAGGACACAGGATTTCCAAACAGTTTTAGTTCCACATTAATATAACACTCAATGAAATATGTGAACTTAGCCAAGATATCATTAATATCACTCCAGTAGAAATGTCAGCAATACAACCTGCAACTGAAAAGAAAAAAAACCAACAGAGCAGCAGTCAAAAAAGTTCTAACAGTAATGCTAAGGATATGAGACATCCCTAACTTAAAAGAAATGATGGCAAAGCTTGGCAGCTGTGCTTGAGAAAGAGAAGAGGTAACTCCAGCACACTGAAAAGACAAGATTATTGTCAAAATACTCCAAAATGGGATTGCAATGATTACATGATGTCTGGAAAGAAGTTTCAAACTGTATCTAATCTGTAAAGTTTTCTGCAAGTGCTGCAGTCCATGAGGTAAAATAAACAATGGATGGAAAATTTTGGGAACAGTTTGGGTATAGACTCAGCCCTGTACAGACTAGATATATTAACTTATCCCATTGTATATGTATGCAAACCAAATTGTAGGCTTTCAAGGCTCCCAGAATAGCTTGACAAAGTCTTTACTACTGGATGTCTTTTAGTCCTATGGAAGCTTGCCTGCTGTCACAATAAGGAAAAGTGAAGTGCTGCTGAGAAAAAGAGATTTAGCATAAACAATCCTCAAAAGTGTGGCTGTGTTTCCTTTTCATTGATATTAGGATTTGTAATGGATGGACTGTATCACTTTGCACTTACCGTACAAATCCTGTCTAAGTTTGAACACTGCCTCTACGCTTTTGATAGTAAAAATGTCCCTAGGTACAGCTCATTGTCACAATGTGTCACAGTGTCCAAGTTCTCAGGAGTGGTCATAACCAAAAGGCTAGATCACGGAATTATAGAATTGTTAAGATTGGAGAGAAAGACCTTTAAAATCACCAGTGATCAAGTACACCTGTCAACGTAATACTACCACCATTCACCACTAGACTATGTCCTTAAGTGCCAGTACCACACATTTTTTGAACATTTCCAGGGATAGTGATTACACCACTTTCCTGGGCAACATTTTCCAATGCCTTACAACCATTTCAGTGACAAAATTCTTCATAATATCCAATCTAAACCTGGTTCAACTCGAGGACATTTTTTCTCTCCCTGTCCCTTGTTACCTGGGAGAAAAGACTGACCCTCCCTTCACTACAATCTCCTTTCAGATAATTGTAGAGGGCGACAAACTCATCCCTTAGTCTCCTCTAGGCTAAGCAACTTAGCACCCTCAGATGCTCCTCTTCTGACTTACTCTTTAGACCTTTCACCAGCTTTTTTGCCTTTCTCTGGACACACTCCAGCACCTCAATGTCTCTCTTGTAGTGAGTGGCCCAGAATAGGACACAGAACTGGAGGTCTGGCCTCACTGGTGCCACTGGGGGATGATCACTGTCCTGGTCCTGCTGGACACACCATTGCTGATACAAGCCAGGATGGCTCTGGCTTTACTGGCCATCTGGGTGCTGACTCACATTTGGCTGCTCTCCTTTGGGCAGGATCCCCAAGTCCTTTTCCTCTGGGCAGCTTTCTAGCTACTCTAACCCCAGCCTATAGCACTGCCTGGGGTTGTTGTGACACAAGGGCAGGACTTGGCACCTGGCCTTGCTGGATGTCATACAGTTGGTGTCAGCCCATATATCCACCCTCTGTTTGCATGGCTGCTTAGAGTACATGCAGTCCAAATAGATTGTTCTTTGGAATGATATATACGAAAGTAATCACCCTAAAATTTCCAGTGTTTCTGGCCAAGTGATGGGAGGCAGTTGTTCTGTACATCAGGTTAGGTAACTCCTTGTTAACACACTGGCATTTCTAATATGCTCCATAGTTTTGAGGAAAGCTTATCTCAGCCCTTTTGCTTGTGCTGCTTACTACTGGAGGTCTAAGTCAGTAGCAGGTTGAGAGCCTCACAGAGTTTGCAGGATTTGACTCAAGGATGTGAGAATTCACTGCATCCTCCAATATGGACAGGAAACATTTACAGATACTCCCAGAAGAGTCTTCAAAGGGTGAGGCAGGAAAACATGTGGTGAACATGTGGACTTTGGGGGGAGGTGGTTCTGTGTGGTGGATATTTTCCCTCTGTCAGCTTGTTTTGATATAGACAGCAGACTCCAAGGGAATACTGGGGTCGTGCCTAGGACTGAAAGCTCTGTTTGTGCTGAAGCAGCAGGCAGAGCTGGCATTGCAACCAGTCTTATCACCAGCTATAAGCCACAGATTGGCTTTAGTAGGACAAATATGAGATCTCAAGAAAAGGTGAGTGCACTTTATAATGGACATTTCCTTGACATTGTTTTTTTTTCACTTTGTGGAAACTTACGCAGCAGAAGGAGAAGAAAGGGAACTCCTCCTGCTTTGCTTCACTGCTTTTTACTGAAGGCTAATTATCACTTATACGTTGCAGTTGTATAACTGATTATCCCAAAGTTAATTAAATTCTCCCAACCCTTGGAACCTTAAGCAGTTGGGTGACCATATTTAACCATTGTATTTAATCAGTCAGTAGTGGAAGGAAACTCTTGTATAGAACAGAAAGAGCTTTGAATTGTTCAGCCTCTCCTTGTATCTTCCAAAGCCCAGGTTCTTAAAGGAAAATCTCCTTATGGTTTGCAAGCAGAAGTTATAAAAAGAAACCTTCTGCTTGTCCTTCGTGTAAAGAACACCACAAGATTCCACACTCCTTTCCTCTCATGATCCTGCACTAAACATAATGTGTATACAGGATAATTCTGTGTCTCTGACTCTTCCCATATTTGAAGAAGCAACTCATTCATGCCTTTCTTCCTTGATCTTCAGCTCAAAGAGCAAAGTTTTGCCTATTGTATGCATGCAGAACTATTTCTAATGTACTGGCATGACCTCAGCTGCTTCTGCACAACACAGTTTTGCAAGGAAAGTTTGTACTACAACTGAATTGAAATAGGATTCCAAGACACTAGGAAAATGTGAGGACAACTTAAGTGCCTTAGCAATATTTTCTATACTTGATAACTGGGAAGTTTGGGAAGAGGCTGCTAGTTGTTAGTAAGAAGAACTGGCACTTTTTATGGTGAAGTGTTGTAACCAGTGGAGTGCTGTATATCTTTCTTTATAATGTATGATTTTTCTCCAACAAAGAAATCATCATTTTTTCTTCCTTTCATCAGCTAAAATGGAAAATATGTCAAAGAGCATGCATATTAGCCAAAATTATCTCAGTATTTTCAGAACTGAGAAGAGGAAAACAAACCAAATTTTTTCCATGCACTGGATATGATGCAGCCACTTTGGTACGAATCACACTGATTTAATGAACAAAGTAATGACACGTTGCCTAATGTGCACTACCTTATATCCTGCAACAAAGTAGAGAAAATAATTGAACATGGCTCCTTCTTAGTTACCCTGTGTGGCTCTTGAGTTTTGGCCAGAATGAAAGCCAATGAAAAATAATAACTTTGTCACTAAAGCATCCTGACATGATTCTATTTTCAGGCCAGGAATAGAACAGAGAGAACCAGAGGTCACACATTTTTCATGTTTCAGAGTAAACCACACTCTAAGCAAAGAAAGTTGGGATAATCTTAAAAATCAGATTCCTCAATAAGGGCTGAGATGCCTTATAGGAACTGTGATGTTCTAGTATTTTGCATCTGGTCAACAGTATTTTTGAAGTACTGGGAAAGTCAGAGAGGCATGCAAGTAAAACACAGAGAAGAGCAGATTTCTGCTACATGGAAGGGTCATGAGTAAAAGTGAGCTGTATGCCTTCAGCACTGAATTATGAGCAGATCAGAGGTAACAAGTGTAAGAGATCACAGTTCCATAAATGCTTTTCATGCCATTTAGTGTTCTGCTGCTGCATAGTTCCATGAGGACATGGAAAAATTGCAACAACAGATGAATGGAGCAGGTTTCTGTCTGACTTCAGCAGTGATTTATATATGGCCTGGAGTAATCTGCAGACTCAATACTTTGAAAACAAGCAGTAAAACATCCTGATGCTTAAGGGAATCTCCTAGTCTGTGAAATTTGGATGATGCAAACAAATCCTTCGTTGTTGGGTTTTAGTCTTAGACTGATTTGTCTGGAAGCACAGATTTATCTAACGGAAACAATTCCCTTCTCCATTTTCAAATGCCCATCTTGAGGTTACTCAAAAGATCACAAAAACCCTGGGAGAATTTCAGAATTTCAGCATGGGAGGACTCTGAGTCAATTTAGTTTCTTTCTTCTTTTCTAGTAAATGCTTCAGAGAAAGAGTGCAAAGAAAGCTTTTAGTATGAAAAATAACAACCTTGGCCATCCTCACATCCTACAACTGAGGAGCTTCTTGACTAATATATTTTAGATTCTCTCTTTGCTCCCCACTTAGACCTTCTTCTTAGACCCACTTCATAGCCAGAGTTCCAGTCACACTAGATACTTTTGCAAAAAAAAAAAAAAAAAAAAGGGCGAAATTTTAGAAAATAAAAGTCTGTTCTTTTCAAATTCTTTTGCCTTGTGTGTATGGCACAAACCTCTTCAATAGGAATAGCTTCTACAACAAGTTCCCTTTGGGCTTTTCTGCAATCAGGTAGATTCTAGATTCAAACTGTCAGGGAATCTTTGCATTTAACTGGAGATACACCCCTTCCATCCTAATCTTTAGATGGAAGTTTTCACTCAAAACCAAGAAAAATATTACTCTGCAGATCTGACTCACATTCCCCATGTCAAGAGAAGAATAAGTAACAACAAAAAAATCTCTATTGTGCTTAATAAATTCAGTTAACTAGAAGCTGTCAATTTCACAATGCTGATATTGATAAGGGGCTAAAAATTTCACTTTTGCTGGAGTGAAAGTATGAGAGAAAAAAATAGGTTTCAGGGATTAAAAAGCATGGGCTTTTAACCTGCTGTGTCACATGGTAAAGATCATAATTGCTTGCAGAGTTGGTGAGAGTATGTAAATCCAAGTGTAACAGAGCTTCCATGTCTTAGCTAAATAAAAATGTAAGGTAACTTTTTGAAGTCACAGATTGGCAGAGAGACAACTAAGAGTAGTTTTCCCTGCAAATTGCATGCAGACACATCATAATCATCTTAATCATGTTTGTTTTGCAGTCAGAAGACAGCCTTAGGAAACATGAAGCAAATACTAAAGCCAGCTCTTTTGGGAACTGTAACTTTTTTTTCCATTATGACGCTCTGTAGCTTATTCAGCTACTGAGGTTGTACTTCACTAAGAACAAGTTTTGGCCTTGTTGAGATAGACATTGTCATCCATCAGACTACAGTCTAAAAGCCCAAGAGAAGCAATGTAGGGGGTTCTTTATGTGGAGTACACGGTGTGTTCATGTGATGCTGCACCATAATCCAGAGGAATAATCCATGAGTCCCAGCTGCAGTTTTAAAACAGAGAATTTTACCACTTTGTGAGTTTTTACTTTCCTGGATCTCTCATGGCAAATAGCTCATTCTCAGACATAAATTCACTCTTCTGGGAGCTGCCACACCTTAACTTTTGTGGTTTTCTTGGAATGTCTTCTTTAATTTTTTTATAACTCAAATAGAAATGAGAATTTATATACATGATACCAAGAAAAAACTTACTCTAAATCTAGTTTGAGAACTAGTTAATCAAGTGAGTGTCACATGAAAGGAAAGGCTTTGCCTGACCCTTAGAGAGAGGAGATTTTCTCGACCCTTGTGATTTATTTTTCTGTCAATGCCCCAGGGAAGTCAAGACCCTTGTCTGTCAGTGTCCTATAGGGAACCCTTCACCAAGAGATTCACAGAATCAAGGATGACTTAACTGCTCTCGTTGTGGGGGTTAGGCCAATAGCATGGAGATCCCTCAGTGGGTCCTTCCAAAGCATTCTCTACCACCAGCAACTGCTAGCACCTTAAAGGACTCACGTTGAACAGTTTACAGAATAACACTCTTTATTAATACAAATTGTGACAGGTTAATCAGGTTTGTGGTTTGTCGTTGATAGTGTCTGCTGCAAAAATACATTTAAAGCAATCTACAACACTCTAAAGCAAGCTCTAAGACTAACAGCAATAATTAACGTGCTTAGAGTAAAATTTTTACCAAACAGGCATCCCTATGTGAGGCGAAGATAGGTTTAACCTGTTGACTGATCCAAACAGTTTCAATGGAGTCTTCTCCAATGTTCTCTCATTCTCACCTTACTTTTATACTATTTTTTATGTTTAGGTGGAGCTTGAGTGGCTTTAGTCATAAATATCTTTTATTTCTGATTAAAGTTCTCTCATCATACTTAATGGAGGGGAGGGGAAATTTATGCCTTGGCATCTGAGGAAGGAGTTTGACATGGTTGTTGGCTCAGCAGCAGAACACCTTGATCCATCTCCCTTGGCTGACAGTTGCTGTATAGTCTCAAAAACTTCCAGGTACCAATGTTCCTCCTTTCTGCTGGGATTTCAGTGCAGGGAGGCTATGTAGTTTTCACTTCATTACAGTCTCCATTCTGTCCCTCTGAGCAGGTATTTATCACTATATGGGGAGCACGTTGACCCCATTCCATCCAGGGGGCGTGTTCCTTGCAGGCAGTGACAGTTGCTGTATTTTTACACTAGAATCCTTAGAACCCTCTAAGTTTTTAACCCTAGCCATCATCCCACAGTGAGTTTGACTCAGTCTTCACTACAGATGTCTTCTATCTCTCACTCCAAACTCTTAAACAAAGTATGCCTTTGCACAATATCCTTGTTCTGATTCTTCTGTAATGTATTGGACTGACACTATACTTAGACTTAGCTCAGTGTTACTTAATAGAATTTGCAGTTCTGTCTCCTGATAGCTGAAATTTACTATCTTGAATATAGTGCTGCCATTCATTGAATGGCATTCATTCATTAATTCATTGCTGCTATTGTTTTTTAGATATCTCTTGATTAAAAAATGAATCCTAAGCTAAATGTTGCATGAGCTGAAGTGGTTTTGTGAAGAACAAAGTTCCTACCTCTGTGTTATGGTTACAAGGCAGAAGGGTGGAGCTTTAGCAGTGAATTTTCATGACATCATGTCATCACAAGGGGCCACTCTTCCACCTGGCACAGGGGATTCAAGAGAGAGTTTTGCTGCGGGTTGGAGTGCTCCAGGAGTCCCAGCCACCTTCAGAAACTTCTCTTTGCTGTCAGGACTGCAACAAGCCAAGAGTTGCTGCTTGGCTGCTACTTTTTGCTGCTAAGACTACAGCAAGCCACAGATATTGTGATTGCTGCTGCCACTCCCAGTCAGAGTTTTCTGGCAGCATAAGTCATCTTGGATAATATAGGTTTTCTGTGCTGTTCTGACTGGTGGGAAGGTGTAGGATGCAGTAATTCACTTGCCATATTGTTCTCTTTTTTATCCTGAGACACGTAGTCCAGCGCAGAAGCCCACACTATTTTGTCCCTTGTTTTTGCCCTGGGAGTCAGGGATGGGGAAGCCGAATAAGTATTCCTGCCTTGTTGATTTAAGCCATTTCTTTTGTATCTTTGTGGTTGCTGGTCATTTTCCTTGTCATTAAATTGTTATTTTTGTCTCATACAGCTCCACGCATTTTCCTCTCTATATTGGTGGGGCATAAAAGGGTTTTTTAAATATTTTTGGAGTCCCCATCCCTACATTTTTCTTTAAACCAAGACATGCTTCTACTTGAAGGACATGAGATTGTCTTCAGAGTAATCTCAGACATGAAGACAGATAGGGACAAGAATGCACTGAGAACAGCCCCATGGAGAATGACTTGAGGATTCCTGTTGATGAAAAGATGAACATGAGCCAACCATATGCCAAACACATTCTGGCCTGCATCAAAAGCAGTGTGACCAGCAGGTCCAGGGAGGTGATTCTGGCCCTCTACTCTGTGCTGGTGAGACTGCACCTGGAGAAGTGCCTCTAGCTCTGAGGTCCTCAGGGCAGGAAGAACATGAACCTGATGGAGAAGAAGGTCACAAAGATGATCAGAAGGTTAGAGTCCCTCTCGTATGATGAAAGGCTCAGGAAGATATTCATGTTCAGCCTGGAGAAGAGAAGGCTCCAGGGAGACCTTATAGCACCTTCCAGTACTTAAATGGGGCTATAAAAACAGGGAAAGGGGCTTTTTCACATGCAGATAATTTTAGGACAAGGGGGAATACAGTGAATACACCTCCTCAGTGCAGCTTCACTGAATATAACTCTTCTCTTAACCTTTGCCTAAATGATGAGCAGGAGATTATGAGAAGTTTCTCAGAAACTCCAGAAAAGAAATCTACTATACTAAGTTTCTGGGGGCTTGGGGACATACACTGCTTGTTTCAGGGATCTACCTTTGTTTTGTAGAGCCCACTGACAGATCTATAATCTGTGAATTTGCTCCAATCCCTTTTCAAATCTCTCCTGTTATCATTTAAGCAACCTTTCAATTTTTCAAATGCTGTTTTCCTTTTCAAAGCTTCTTAACTTCTAACAGACTGTGAACTATGAAAGGTTTGGTTTACTGTTGTTTCTTTTTTGAGCTGTGGTACACAATTTACTTTGGCTTCTAGCACAGTATTTTTTAAAAACTCCCTTTTGCTGGTTGTAGGCTTCTTTTTCTTTTTCTTTTTCTTTTTCTTTTTCTTTTTCTTTTTCTTTTTCTTTTTCTTTTTCTTTTTCTTTTTCTTTTTCTTTTTCTTTCTTTTTCTTTTTCTTTTTCTTTTTCTTTTTCTTTTTCTTTTTCTTTTTCTTTTTCTTTCTTTTTCTTTTTTTTTTTCTTTTTCTTTTTCTTTTTCTTTTTTTTTTTCTTTTTTTTTTCTTTTTCTTTTTCTTTTTCTTTTTCTTTTTCTTTTTCTTTTTCTTTTTCTTTTTCTTTTTCTTTTTCTTTTTCTTTCTTTTCCTTTCTTTTTCTTTTTTCTTTTTTTTTTCATCCTGCCATAAATGCTTTTTTTTTGCTTTACAGTTGACTTCATTTTCTTTCTTGAAATTATGTGGTTTTGTACTCTTACTTGGCACACTCTCTTCTTCCATACTCTTAATGTTGAACCATTCAAATGGAGTTCCTACTCCAGTTCCTAATTTTGTCACTGTCAGACTTAATATCTCATTTCGTGACTTGATCTCTCAGCAGCCTCTGTGCTCGGGACA
>VXBA01002101.1:1026478-1131538 GCA_013399895.1 Serilophus lunatus | reverse complement strand
CCTTCCCTTCCTTCCCTTCCTTCGCACTTTAACACTGTAAAGCCAAAAAGGTTATCCTCAGGATATTCCCTACTCTCAACATCTCCACACTGCCACAAAAAAAAACCCCAAAACCATCAAAAAACCCACTACACAAAAAAAAACCCCAACTCATAGACAAAAAAAAAAAAAGCAAAACCCAAACCGACCACCAAAATTTGCTGGACCCACTCTGGGAGCTGCATATCTCATTTGTATTGCTGAGCCCAGAACTCAGCGCAGCACTCCAGAGGTGCCTCACCAGGGCTGAGAGCTCTTCCTAAAGGCACCCCAGGATACCATTGGTGTTTTTGGCTGCAAGGGCACGTAGCTGGCTCATGGAAACCAGGACCCCCAGGTCCCTCTCCACAGAGCTGCTTTCCACAAGGTTGTTCCCCCAGTCTTCCATAGGCAGCTTGTTCCAATGCCTGACCCCTCTTTCAGTGAAGAATTTCTTCCTAATAGCCAATCTAAATCTCCACTGGAGCAACCTGAGGCCATTTCCTCTCATCCCGTCACTTGTTACCTGGGAGAAGAGGCCAACCCCCACCTCACTACAACTCCTTTCACCTAGGTGTGGAGAGCAATATAAGTCCCCCCCGAGCCTCCTTTTTTTTCTCCAGGCTAAACAGCCCTGGCTCCGTCAAACACTCCTCATAGAACTTGTGCTCCAGACCCTTCCCCAGCTATGCTGCCCTTCTCTGGATTTGCTCCAGCACCTCGATAATGTAATGAGAGGCCCAAAACTGGACACAGTCCCACAGTCAGCAGTCAGCTCTCACCAGTGCCGAGTACAGGGGGACAATCACCGCCCTGGTCCTGCTGGCCACACTATTTCTGATATAGGCCAGGATGCCACCGGCCACCTTGGCCACCTGTGCTCACTGCTGGCTCGTGTTTAGCTGCCGTCGATCAGCACCACCAGGGCATTGTGTGCCAGGCAGCCTTTCAGCCACTCTGGCTCAAGAGCACTGGGGGGGCAGAGCATGGGCTTGTTGTGACTCCAGTGCAGAACTCAGCACTCCACCTTGTTGAGCCTCACACAATTGGCCTCAGCCCATCAATCCAGCCTGTCCAGATCCCTTTGCAGAGTCCAGACTCCTCTCTTAGTTTATTTTTTTTATTTGTTTGCTTGATTTTATTTTTCTTATTTTTTCTTTTTTTTCTTTTGCTACATTTAATGATGACAACAAAAATTCATGTCAAGGGATTGTTTGCACTAAAGACAAACCTTTCTTTTGCTTTATTGCAATTCAAATTTATTGAAGTAGAGACTTTAAGGAGTTTGATATCTGTCTCCTTACAAGAACAGCAACATACACTACTAGAATAAGACTTGGAGGCATGTGGGACAATAATAGCTAACAACAGAATATTATGCATTATGATGAGTCACAAATGCACATTTTATTAATGTACCAAAGAAGAGCAGTGACAAACGAAACGGCATGATGGGCTGGGTGACTGTCCCTCCTTGTTTCATAGTTTCATGCACTGGATCCAATGCTATGCATGTGCTGTATCATTTTCTAAGTACACATACATTGCACGTAGGTTGATGTGAAGCAGAAAATGCTTTCATAACACTGCTGATACCCAGCAAAGACAAGATTTTGTTCGCTATTGGGAAATATTTTCTGTATTTTCTCGTTGTCTGTGATTCTGACTAGGATCTCTGTATGAGCACAGGCTTTCAATAGACTATTTATAAAGACAAGACTAAAATCATTCATTAACTACTTTTAAAAAATTATTTAGATAATATAAGGAAACTTGCTTCAATTATTTCCTGTGCTGGGGCCTTTTTATCACCTGAGATCCAGATGGAATTTCACAAAGAAGAAACACCCAAGGAGACAAAAGAAAGATTTTCTTCCCATGCTTACCTAAAATAAGAACTGCAAGTAGATTTTAAAGCGTTGCTCCTCCCGATGCCGTGTCTTACATGAGCAGTGAATGATCAAGAAATAGACCTGATCCAGACACTCTGGATTTTTCTCAGCGTTTGCTCGAATACTAAGATATTGTCTGTCCTCTTTTCAGCCTCCTTTCAGCCCCTTCCCTTCCCCCATTGCAGCTCATTGTCCCCTGCGTGGGTTGTGCCAGGGGAGGGCACTCTAGTACTGTTTTTGCCAGGTCAGACCTTGTCCAGGATTCCTGCTCAGGGTGGGATTCAGAAATGAAGTGTTCAAAATCAGTTGAGTACTGCTGTTTCATCCACATACTTCTATCAGATTTTTCAGTATTTTCTGCATTTTCCTCTTCCTGTGCACTTTAGGAGAGACCTTCGTTGATTAAGGCCCAGACTACACATAAAAATGTGAGCAATCACAAATCGCTGCAATTGATCTGATGAAGTTTAGGCTGTCTTGTAGGTATTTGCACATAACTACTCTTCCATGTGTCTTAACTGTTGGGAAACGCTGGCTTCACTCCTATCACCAGTGGGACAATTTGCCTTCCCTCTGGCTTGCTGTATGGCAGAAAGGGAAAGGAAAAAGAGAAAGACTATGGTTTAGTCTAGATATCAGAGTCCCACAGTAAACATCTCGCTCATGAATTCAAGTCACCATCTTTCAATGAAACCATTAAAGTAAACAAAGTAAAGGCATCATAGATACACTAATTTCTACTGGTAGCAGAAATATTTACTAACTTGACCATTAACTCTGGACAGAAAGCCAGGTTTTTGGTAACTGCTGTATCATGACATTTCAAATGGTTATGAACTGGAACTTGCTTTACACCAAGAAACAGTTCTGTATGTTTCTGGCAACAGAAAGGCATTGCACAACTTACTCTTTAAGCAAACAAGATATTTTACAAGGAGGAAACTTGTAGAGAAGGAAACTTCACATAATATAGAGGCCGTTTTTGACAAGCACTACCACGTTTTACTGCTTACCCTTATTTCACACCATAATACAGTATATAATGCTGAGAATGTGAATGTTTAACAACCTCTGAAGTTTGTACACTGTTACAACTTGGAAAGTCTATTATCTAATGTAGAATTTCTTATACATTTACACTGAAGTTTTGATTTGTTCTGTACCCTAAATGCCACAAAGTATCAGAATGCTCCTTTCAAGTTAGTGGTGCATACTACAGTCAAACAGATCTAACAGACTGACACCAAAACTGGCTGAACTGCATGAACTGCAGTCAGATTGCAAAGGTGATAGAGTTTCCTTCCCTGACCTATTGCTGACTTTCTCTGAGATCAGTCGTTGGATACCAAGGTTGGAAAGTTTGAATAATGTTTGCTAGGGCCACACAGTCCAATAACTGAAATGGAGATGGCAATTCATATGTCTACCTTTGATGGCATGGCAAAAAAAATGCTTCTCCCGGATTTGTTCCACGGGAAGATCTCATTTGATCTTCTATGAGTTACTTCCTCTGGGCTGAGGAGTATTTATATTGACTACATGATACAGTAGCTAATCAGGAAGCTGTGTTTATCATTTTTGCAAACAAAACTTACTACATTTTTTCATGGCATCAAAATGTAGTTGTAGTATGTGAGGCAGTAAACAAGTAATTCTGTTTGCCGTGATCAAGACATTGTAAAGATACCAAAACAGTTCACCAAACAACATAACATATTTTTTTCGGAGGGTGTGTGTGTGTGTGTGTGTGTGTGTGTGTGTGTGTGTCTCCCATTCCATTTATAGCTGAAGGTGCCAGAAATTTGAGAAAGTTCTGCTTATTATACATTAATCATTTGACAGCTATTTGGGATGGCATAACCTACATCGTAAGATGAGTCCCTGAATGAACTAAGTGACATTGAAGAAATCCAACTAGTCAGCTGCTATATCTTCAGTGATGCTGTGGAAATTCTAGGTAAGAATAATAATGGTAACTTTACAAATTCAATATGTGTATTTTAATAATCAATACAAGATTCTCTAACAGAAGAAAAAAACATATTGTTCTATGATTCTAAGTCCTTCCTTGTTCTAAATAATATTTTAACTGATGGCTTAAATGACAGAATGGAGGATATACTTACACAATTTCAGATAATATTGAGCTTGGAAAGCTTACAAGCCCCACTGGAATACAAAACCACAAATAAAAGGATATTCAAAAACAACAGTAGGGAATTCATTACAGACAGGTGTAAAGGGCTGTAGCTGGGAATGAATCATCAGATTCATTAATATAACTGGATATTTACCTATGTATCAGAAAAGAATCATAGTTTTTCTGTGAAGGACTGAAAAACTAACCTGTTACAAATATCATGTGTTGGTGAATCCTGAAAAGCAAATCTTTGCCCAGCCTCAGTATGATTATGGAGAAAGGTGTAGAGAAGTCGAGAGAGAACATCAAAAACAAGTAGAGCTGAAGAAAACATGAGAAATGGTTTAGTTTTGTTGTGATTGAGATAGTGGACTTACAATCTTTCATATATGAGAAATGCTTCTCTTTATAACCATATATTGAATCAGCAGCTTGAGGATTATTTGGATTTCCTTGTTTGCAAGTGAGACTTGAGTGAGCATAGTATCGCATCCTCTTCTGGAAGAAACAGGTCAAAAAATTTAAGAGAGAGACGATCTTGCATTAGTCCCAGACACTGCAACCTGTAACGCCTCTTGGTCTTTAAATGATTTCAAGGAGTGTTCACTTCGTGTGCTTTCTATGAGCTCATTTTTATTAGCTTTGATATTTAACTATGTAGGTTAGGGAAAGCACTTAGGAAAAAGGTGACAAAGTCTGTAACCTGATGGATAATATGCACACTATTACCAGGGTTTTTTTCACTGTTAGATAGTCTGACCTAGCACAGAGACATTTTTCCTGCTGGCAGGGCAATTCTAATATAGAATATAAAATATATAAATCTCTATAATTCACTATGGGAAATTTTATTGTTGAGACAGAATATGCCATGAAAAGTTAGATCTCTAACATAACAACAGCATGGTTAGAACTTATTAGTTCTACAAAAAAAAGGACATTAAACAGAGATGTAAACAAGGGCTATTCTGAAGTTATTTGCCACAAACAAATTCTTATTCCACAGCAAAACACCAGATAGCTTATTTCAACTGACTTTACCACCTTTAATCTACCACCATTTTGGCTTATAAAAAGAAGCCAACATTTATTGCTTGCTTTCAGAGTAAGCCATGAGTTTACACAGGGACATTGTAAGAAAGTTTCAGGTGTGTTCTCAAGTTCACATTGTTGTCCAATTTACAGGAAGATGGTTGTTTCCTGATACTTTTAGTTTCTGCTGTAGGGAAGTCATAATGCAGTCTCTAGGCCCTCATAGTACTCTCAGGAGAGCACTCTGCACACAAGGGAGCTCCAAACACAGCCAAAAAAACCAGAGGAGTCACTTGGCCAACTTCTGTAAAAAGTGTTGGCCAACTAAAGGCAGCACTCTTTGTTTCCAGTCTGCCACTGGCATGAAGGGACAGAAGCACCAGTCAGAACTGCTGTTTCACTTTTCTAGGCAGCATTGAACCATGGGTGCTTTTACGTCATGAACCGATTAACTCCATGTTATCTCATTATAAGCATTTGTACTTGTGGATTCTGTTTTGTGCTGGAGAGTACTTCAAAGCTACTTTTGCCTAGCCAATGAGAAGAAACAAAACATTTTTTTGTAGTTAGGATCCTTCAAAGTCATGTTCCCAATTCAACAAAGAACTGATTGAGTGAAAATGTCTAGATTACCTGTGTTGATAAAATCTGACATAGGATAATTTTTTCCACAAGCAGAAGAGTCCTATGTAAAATAAAGAGACTCAAAACTGAATAAAGCTTAATAAAATAGAAAAATTGAGTTAAAATTACTAGGGTGCAGCTGTGAAAACACATAGATTTTTGTAGCAAATACTTATTTTTTATTTTGACAGAGAACAGGGATCTCAGCATAATACAGTAAAAAAGATACTCTCATCAACATTTATGAATTTTGATCCTTTCAGTTTCTTAGTTGCTTTGTAGAGTTTTTGAAGCTCTATTTCAGTTTGGCCAAAATGTGAGAGAATAAGCAAACTCTTGAATCTCTCTTCTTACAGCTGTATCTGGTTTCTTTCCTACCTACTTTCTCAGCAAACTGTTCCCACCAAAGACTGTAGTTAATGTTGTTTACAGTAGAAAAAATGAAAAATCAGACCATTTTTATTCTTCTTATTCCTTTGTTCTCTCTTTATCACTGCCATCTGATCCTGTAAACCCAGGCAAATCTCTTGCCCTCCACAGCCTTGTTCTGTGAAAAAAGACAAGTAGAAAAGCACGCTATATTCTGGTGGATATTGAGTTGCAGCATACTGAATGTTTTTGTCTTGAGATTTATAAATCCATTCTGACAGTTAAGATATACGATACAAAACCAAAGAGCTCTATTAGGCCTTTTAATTAGTGTACAAGGATGTGGACAGATGTTTGAAACAACCAACATATCTTCAAAGGACTTCATTTTCAATTTAAAGGCAGTTGCAAAACTTAGATCTAGGAAGCTGCTGACAGAATAGAGATAATGGCTATTGTTGAATCTGAAGAAGAAAGCATGCGTAGTTTGGGCAGAGAGCCTTGTCAGAACAAGTTCTTGGAGAGATGATGGTAAAAGTTCGGTCCTGGAGGTAATGGAGGTGAGTGATTCTTTTTTTTTTTTTTTCTTTTTGAGGATAATTACAACTAAGAGACCTTAGGGAGAAACTTTGGGAGTAAACCACTTCTCACACCATGCTGAGAATTTACAATGAACAAGAACTATTTACTTTTACTTCAAGTGCCTGTGCAGTTTTGTTGCCAGATGGCGTCTCAGACATAAAAGGACCAAGATGGAAACATGAGGTATAGAGCAGTCAAATTTTGGTGAGGCCGAGAAAGAAAATAAGAGGCAGATGAGGGCTTATGTCTGATGCTATGCCAAAAGCCAAAAGACTATGTGAGCACTGAGGCAATTGCCTTCCTAGAGCTGTAAATAGGTATGTAAAGTTTTCCAACTGAGAAAAATAAAGAAGAGGAGGACTGAAAAACATGCTCAAGAAGTCACAGAAATGATCAAATGACGTTGCTCAGATAGCTGGGGGGAGCTGAGGACAAATCTGTACAATTGGTAGGGCAGTGTTATGAAAGTGAACTGCTGGCTTCACTTGTTTTTGGCCTCTTGTGCTATTCAGCCTTATTGTTCCAGTCTGAAGACTTTCTGTTTTCTATGAAAAAATCGACAAAACCACTAATAATTTAATTATTGTAATAATTACAATATTTTCTTCTTTCTCTTCTTCCCAATGTGTTGAGTTGTGTTTTGTCCCAGAGTGCCACATTTCCAGAGGGACTGCATCAGAGTGGCAGCCTTTAGCCCTCCTTTTGTGCTGATGTAAGTAAATAGTATAGTGCATAGCAATAGAAAGCCAGGCACTGGAGCTGTGGAATATTAGTTTGTATAGAGAATTAGAGTGTGTTTCATGTCTTGTGAGACCAGAAACAAGTGCCACTAACTCTAGTCATCAGAGGAATACTTTACCAATGATAAGTAGTAGGAAACTTAGTTGACAGGTGGAAAAAAAGCCAAGGAGATGAAGGGCAGTACTTTAACCATTTTCAAGAATGGGTAAGTGAGACTTTGAAAGACTGTTGTAAGGAGGGGTCCTTTGTAGCCTGTGAATAGTCTCAATCCTACCAAAAGAAAGGCACAATAGGACCAGACCCCAGTTGTTTCATTGTGGAGTTGGTGGATAAGCTTACATTTTGGTGTGCTGTTCTCCTTGCTAAATGAGCACATTACAGTACTTCTGTAAAATATTTTTAAACTGGAAAATTAACTGCAGTGGCTTCCCCTCCATCCTATAAAGCAAAGGAACAGAGACATATAAATGTGATTTTTCACATTCTCTCAATTGATTTCCCCAGTTTTCCACCACAAAATCTTGGATCACATTATTCTATGTTTTTGTACATGCCTGTAATAAGCACAGTAATGCTGCCTGCAAATATGGATAATTTTATGTTTGTTTTTACAGTCTATCCCCTTCCTTCCTAAAGATCTGATGATTATCAAGCTGAGTTATAACGCTATGGCTAACATTCACAACTTCAGGATAAAAGATGCTGATGTGATACCTAAATTGTCAAAACACAGATATATAGAAAGAAGGAAAATGCACCCTACAGAAGATCATTGTTTGTTGCTACAATACAGTATAGTGTATGTTTTCAATGATTTATGTGCAATCATTTAATCTGCCTTCCCAGCCCTCTGGACCTGAATTAATCTCTTGATAGCTCTGATTAACTTGGCTCCCTTCAGTCATATAATGCTGGGTTTGCTTGTAGATAAGCAGCTTTCGATTCGTTGTATTTGGACTGTTTCCCACAAGTGGTATAAATGTGTCCTTAATGCTTCTTACAAGTTTGTTAATAAGATTAGAAGGATGATTGTAATATTTGTTGATTACTATCCTGTATACTGCTAATCGATTAATGCTGAGGAAAGGGAAGTACACAACATGGATTTGAACATAAATCTCAAACAGTAGCACTTGTTAACTTTCAGCAGCTTATGTATTTTATTGTGCTCATTGCTAATTAAAATTCTTACACAGAAAGCTTACTTCACCCTAGGCTTGACCTGCCTCATATGATGCACTGAGGTGGCAGTTTCCTTGAATTAGGTAGTTTGGGCATGTGATAAGTATTCTCTGATCACCTTCCTTCTTGTGAGTCTCTAATAACTAGCTAGCACGCAAGAAGAGTATTAATGTCCTTATTGTGTTAGTCTTCCTGTGTGAAAACATACTGGATTTCAGTAGGAGGGGAGTAAGGTTGGGACTATTTCTAACCATGGAGATGCCTTCCCATCTGGCAAACAATCCTTTAAATTTTTTCCTCTGCAGTTGGTTTCCTTTTCTTATTTAACTGTACTTCTTTCTCCTCTCTTTCCTTTTATTTTTTTTTCCTGTGAATTTTCCCTGACATTCTTTTTTTCTTGCACAATCAGATTTTTAATAAAATGTATTTAACTAGATTTCAACTACAAGGGATATAGGAAGGATCAGGTTACTTTTGTGGGAGCTGGAACTGCTCAAATTCTTTCAAGACTTGGACCTCAAAAACTAGCTTGAGATTTGGATCAAGTGGTACCACCTGCAAAAAAGGCAAGAAAGTAATAACAATAATACGTTTGTTTGTGTTAAAACTCAGATTTTTTTCTCCTAATTATAAAAATACAATATGAAAAGCAGCAAAGAGTTGTTTCTCTTCAAGCCTGTGAATATCCCAGTAACCAGAGAGGAATTTTGTTGATCTGGAGACATTTGCAGGAACCTAGATACTTCTAGTCCTTATCCATGGCACACAGAGGCCTCAGAAGTTCTGTTCACATTCCCTGTGGTTCTGTACTCAAAATTACTCAAGACAATTTCCAAGTGAAGGTTCAAAGATATGAATGTGGAGCACACCTAGATCTATACAGCTAGTAGCAATGGCAGCTCCTTGGAAGATCCTGGTAGAAGGTCATGCACTCCTGGCAAGAAGGTGTCAGGTCATAGATAAGCCTAAAAATGGCCTAAACAACCACCTTCTGACATATGTATTAGAAGATGGATTTGTGTGATTGGTGGAAGCAAACTTTTTCCAGTATGACATGAAAAGAAATAAGGGTGACTAGGAGGTTTTTCCCCAGGCTCTAGGACAAAACCAACTATCTCGTTAAAGCTACAGCCTGGAAGATAAGTGGGTATACTAATATACCACAACAGTCAGGGTGCCATGAGTCAATTCATAAGTATATGTCTGCCAACCTTGAGGCAGATGGGCAACAGCATGAATCATGTGGGCCAACACTTGTAGGCAGTTATGCAAAGTTATACACTGCTGACATCAACAGGAGTTTCTCTGGTATCTTCAGAGAAGCCTGGACTTTACTGCTCCTTTGCCTTCCCTGAGTCCTGAATGTGCACAGCCTCGTTTTTCATTGTGTACTGATTGTTGTACAGCCTGTGCCTGGCACAGAATTGCCCTTAGACTGTTGGCTTCCCTCTGCTGGCCGTAAGAACATAAGAATAACCTCTGTGAATCTTCTGCAAAGATTCAATAAAAATTTTAGATCAGAGGGAATTTAATTAATGAGCCATTGCTCTACATCATGTAAACAATTAATGACTATTGTTGCAAGATTAGAAATCAATAGTCAGTCCTCAGGATTCACTTAATTTCAAGGAGGAAACTTCTTACTTATGTTAAAGTTATGCAAGAGCAATTTGGTTTTTTCGTCAAACCTTGTAATGAGTTTCCATTTTTAAGACTCACTTGGTTTCTGAAAAAACAACCCCAAACGAAACAAAAAACAACACAATAAAATTTCAATCTACACTTTAGAGGCAGAGCGAAAACGGATTTGCTCTTTAAAATATGATGTGGTCTTCACACACTGCCAACTGTAAGAGTAGATTTGCTATCCAAAATGCTAAAATAAATTGAATATAAACCATTCTACAGACTCCTTAAAGACAATAGAGAATATTTCCTCTACAGACTTGATTAGCAATGGTTTTCCAACAAATGAAAACAATTAATTATTTGAATTGTCCTTGAGCCAATATGACTTTGTTTAGCAAGGGCTCTATGAAAACATTAGTTTAACTTCATGTTATTGTGGGAATCTGGAAGAATCCACAGGTGTAGGATTTTCTTTTCTTGAAGGAATTTTTCAGAGGAATGTGAAGAATGTAAACTAAAAATATTGAGACCTATGACATTTCTATTATTCTTTGCTTTATTTGATTAGTTTTGTGTATATCTGTTTTCTTTTAGTTTTAGAGCATCAATAAAGTATAAAAAACAGAAATAGGTACTGAACCGCGTTTTTTCTTTCAGTGAACAGCACACACTGGAACTTTTCTGACCCGGGAATGCATATGAGCTAGTTTAGTTAATGATCAGATTCAGTGCCCCAAATAAATTATGGGTTAGTCTATTACATTTATTAGGAACCACTGGGTGTCACTGTGTCTCTACAAATACAGATAAAATGGCCTACACAATATATTAATAAATCAGTTACATATAATGCATAACATTATTGTGGCTTTTTATGGAACCGTGAGGTTGCTTATTCTCCCATGTACATGAAACTCTTAAAAAAACCAAAACAATGAACAGCTAATGGTAAGAAAACTAGCAGCCAGCCAGGAGATTGCCCTAGGAATAAGAAACTCTGTCTGCTTTTTATGCAATCTATTAAGCACAGGTATATTTTATTTTATATTTCTTTTTTGCCATGCACCGGCTAAAAAAAAAAAAAAAAGAAAGAAAGAAAGGCTACCACACTTTTTGTCCAACATCTGCAAACCTGGTATTATTAGAGCCTCATACCTTACTGAAGTGAGGGGCTGTTCTCCTTAAATGATTAATAGTACCTATAAATAGCCATCTCAGCATGGAATTCAGCCTGTAAACAGCATGTGCTCCAGAAGGAAGTTCTTTCTTCAGTGAATATTTTAAAAAGATTAATTATGGCATACAACAGCTCAAAACTCTGGTTTCCAACCTTCAGTTTCACCAACAACTTTCACTCTGACCAAGAAAGCAAAGCCTGGGATGACTTTCAGGCTCTGTAAATATTACTCCCCTCAAATACTTCTCCAGCTATTTAGGTTTCACAAGACAGAGAGTTGTTGTCAGCAAGGGTTACCATGCTCTGCTCTGGAGCTGAGCTGTGCTGAACTCCCGCCAGCAAGGGCTGAGGGATTATGGTAGGACTGACAGCGGGAAGAGCAGAGGCAGAAAGAGATGCTGCTGTCAGGGGAAGAAGGAACCTGTATCTTACTCACCAGGATACTTTAAAGTACTCACTGGAGAGTCCAAGCATGTGAATGACTTCTCAGTCTTTTTCCATAAGGTTCTGCTATGGGGATACTCTCTTGACACCTGTGGACTTAATGCCAGGATAAGTAAAAAGTATTAAGACTGGCAGATTCTACCAAGGATATGAGATGCAAGATTTCTTTAGTCTTGCTTCTATGGTTATCACAAAGCAAGGACAGAAAGTGCTTTGGGGTCAGATTCATGTGATACATTCATCTACTTGAAGTATTTATGAAAGAGACAGGCAGCTGTAGTTACCAGTGACGATCAATCTCGGCAAGAGAGGCAGGAAGGTCAGTGTCTTGATGAAAACAGGGGGGAGAAATACCCACTAAGTGTGACCCATATATATTTTGTCCTCTAAAGTCTAAATATGCATTCAAAACATTCACCAGTGAAGAGGTGAAGCAACTGTGCAGTTAGCTCTTCCTCTCTGAATCTGCTGATGCCCAAGCAATTGCAGAGACTGGAGCCTTGAGGTTGCAAATTGACAAAAATTTTGGCTTTCATACTCCAAAACATGGAATATATCCTCTCTGATCTGGATCAAAGGGCATTATCATCCCCTTGTAGATTTCTTTGGTCTTCTTGTTTCGTTTTTGGGAGGCTTTTTGTTGTTCTTTTTTTCCCAAAAGGCAAGAAAGCTGACTTATCTGCTGGGGAGTCACCGGTAGGTTTGTTGCCACAACCTTGCATCCAGGCACAGCATTCCATTCTGTGGCAGAGAGCCCAGCACAGTCAAAAGCCTCTGCTTGTATCCTGGCTTTGCAGCCCCTTATCCCAGCTCAGGAAGCCTAAAAACTGCAATGTCTACGTGTGATGTTCAGTCCTCCATTGACAAGAGGGCAAGTCTTCTGACATTGTCCAAGAACTGAGGGTCCCAGAGCTCCTGTGTTCCGTGTTACAGCTTAGGAGGTCAACAAGAAAGGTTTCCTCCAGCTGCACAGGCAGGGGATTTGAAGTCTGGGAACCTCTAACCATCAGCCAGTCTGAAGAGCAGACACACCTGTGCCTTGCATGTTCAGTAAACACAGAATAAATCTCCATGGAGGCCACCACCAGTCTGTCATTAGCCCATCTTCTGTCAAAAATTTAATTTGATTTCTCAAGCCCCAGATTAGATCTATACCTATGGAACCAAGATTTATGAAGAACTGCTCTCTGAGGTGTTTCTTCCCAAGTTTGTAATGACAACATCCTCATCCTCCTTCCTGATACCATGCAGAGACAGGCGCAGTTTGGCCCTTTCCCTTTCTCAGCAAAGTTTTGCAGGGATGGAAATGAGAGGAGCAGCCTTGTTGCTACCAGTCTGTTTTACTGGATCATTTCTGCCTGGTTGCCTTCTATCAGGAGGGCTGAGCAATGGGCCTTACTTGCTCCCTGCAGAAGCTGTCATCAACTGGAGTAGCCCAGATGCAGGGCTGTGAAGGCTGCAAGCAATTAGAAGGATTTTGACTTGAGAAGTGCTCTCTTCTGCAAACCCTCTTTCTGTTCACAAAGTGTAAACTTTAGGTCTTCAACTCCTTCCAACTCAACTCATTTTAAACTTTGCCAGAGCTGGCCAGACCTGTAGACCTTTGAAACATAAACTCCAGAACCGCCCTCTATATGAATTGTCAGAAAGGAAATACAACTGTGATTTGGAAAAAGTTTGTTGAAACCAAACTATTTCCAAAAAATATGTTGCTTTTGACAGGTCAGCATTTTTCTTTTTGTCCTCAAATTCCTGAACAGCTCCAATCAGGTCTCTGTTCTGGTTCAGGGACAGGAATGAGATCATCCAGTTATGCTAGACAGCAAATCTGATTTTACAAAAGTTTCTTTCTCAAGTTGTGAGTTTTTTACTTTGTAAAGGGTCTCGCCACTACCTTCGAGTGCAGTTTGCATTTCAAATTTTCATTTCTTGAAGGAAAAATCACAGGATGCTGAGAAATAAGAACACCAAAGGCATGTTTATAATAGGATCATTCATTCAAATGCAACCAGCTGCAAGTGTTGATGACATTTTTGGGTAGGATGGTTAAAGTGATTCCTTTAAGCCAAATAACAAGAAACCAGGGTGTTTACACACTCCATCCTCCATTCTGCAAATATAGAAGCAACATCTATGGATGTATGTCTCCTGGTTGAAGGCAAATTTTGGCAGTAAGGTAGGAAATGACAGAACTAATAAAAATATGGTGATATTTAAGTCACATGCTATGATTAGACTGACATAAGCCCAAAGAGCCAGCAGTTAAAGACATTTGCAATACAGCTAAAAGGGATCTTCACCTGAGGCATCTCCCTTAAAATATTTAGAATACCTATGTGCAGTATTACCTCTGAGTTCTTACTTGGTTTGCCATCTTACACATGATTTTATCAGCTATGTTTATTTTCTATCCCAGTGCTGTAACTCTTAATGATGTGGCACAGACTATATCCAGTTTCCTACTCCTAAATTCTTTTTTTCCATAGGCTAATATCAGAGTGTTCTCTGATTTTATTTTTTTCCTTATATAAACACTTTGAATTCTGGAACCAGAGAGGTACTATGGTTTTGACACTACAGTCCTTAGTACTAAGACTGCTACCAAGAGCATGCATGCAGAGCTTCTGAGATAATGTTGTCTTGCATGAAGTTGAGTGTCAGAATTGTATGAAGTGTTCCCTGTTTTGAAAAGGCGTGTGAGTAATACTGTTGAATCAGCGAGTTCCATTAGTAATAATGTTTTAATCCTTTATATTTCAAAGGACTGATAAATTCAGATTCAAAGATCATGATCCAAAAGGCCTTGGTTCAAGACAAAGCAAAATGTAATGGGACATGCTTTTCAAGGCTATTTCTGATTTTCCTCCTTGCTACGGAAATAAGAAATTGACCAGAGTGGGAAAGACAAAGCATTATGGAAATATCAAACAGGAATTTGGTACCATCAAGCTTCACCTGGTTATCACTTAGATTTAGCTTTAAAGTGAGACCAAATGCAAACTAGTCATAATACAGATGCAGTCCCAAAACTTTCCAGTCTATTTTTAAGCAACATTAAACACTGTGACAGCTGTTGAAGTCCACCGTGTGCCAAGGAGACTTGTTAAAACATGCATACTTTTGATCACTTGAGACAATAAATAAAGAGAATAGCAAGCACCTAGACACAGGACTTTAGGTAGGTCAAGCTGAAAATACATTTATTGACCTTGCAGTGAACTTTGCTGAACCGTGGACAGACAGGCTTACCTTGTGCCATTTGTAAGGCACAGTAGTGGCACAACTCCTGGTGAATCAACCACTTCCAGGGCCACTCTTTAATCACACCTGAAGAAAGGAGCTTAGAATGAGAACTCTCTTTCTCTGGCCTTTTGTACACAGACATAAGATTTGTTCTGGGCTTCACAGTTACACTTGGGTCTGTCTGCCAAGCTTTGTGATACAGGGATTTACTACAAACTTCTTTACAGGTCACTTAGGACTCTCTAAAGTACATAGCATGTGGGCAGCTTATTGCTTAAGTTTTAGATGACTCATGCAAATAAAACTGAATAATAACAATATCTCTTGAACTCAATAAACCTGGAGGACTTTTAGATACAGTTAAAATGGTACACAAGCCAGAAGCATTATTAAAACTGATTCATCTCAGGACTGTTTTAGTCTGAGAAGCTTGCAGCTGGTTTATGTCAATGTTAGTGTGGCTGCAACATCCTGATGAAACCAACTTAAGACTCCCTTATTCGTTTTTCTACTGTGTTATAGCTGTCATCAGTGTACAGACCCAGAGCTAACCTCAAGGATATCTTTGAAAAATAAAGGTAAACTCGAGTTTATAGGTTTCAGTTAAACAGATAAGACCCCTGTGAAATATCAGAGGCTACCAAGATCTTCAGTTCAATGTAAATTCAGAGGATTTCCATAGAAACAAGTGCCTGTTTTTCATACTAGAAGAAATTAATGAATTACAACAATGAGTTAAATAATGTAGATGAGTATGGATGACTGCTTAACTCTCAAGAAGCAAGTTTGTTCTATTTATAGCATAGTTTCTTTTTCTTCTCCTTCTCTCTGTATGCATTTTAATAATTTACTTATTCACTAATAAACTATTCAGTGTGGTCAGTAAGCCCAGTGTCCTGTTTTATACCAACCCATTGAAAATGTGAGTTCAGGAGGCTCACTTCTGAGGTCAAATGAAGAGGGTGAATAAAGAAGGTGATTGGTTTGAGGGCAGAGGCAGTGATGCTGACATGATGGCATGTATGAACAATTCTATGACTGACTTATCAAATGTAGTGTGATGACACCATTGCATGACTGACAGTTTAATTTCAGAGTCTAAGATGACACGATACAATTATCCTTCTGACTAGAAATAAAAGGTCAAGTTGAATGTTGGTCCAGTTAAATAGTTCCAGGAAGGGAATATTTCATTGGAAGAAAGAGCAGTTGCAAGGCAGAGGATCCCATCTGAATGAGGCAATGCATTACTGAATGCATGACATCTTAGTTGAAAATAGGATATGGGCAAAATCTCTCCCTGTGTTTGAAAGGAGCACATAATGACAAACTGTTATGGACAGGTATTCAGACAAGTGAGAAGGCAGTAGAAAGGTCCAAAAGACAATGACAGTTTTGGGGAACAGCTAATCTCTGAAATCTATTAGTTTCTGTAGTAGTTGATTAAAAAAAAAAAAGCAGGCAGCTACACAAAAATAGAAATCTGATTGAAAAAAAATACCGAAAAGGGTCAAGTAAAGAGTAAATATTTGCAGTTAACATGAAGACTATATAGCCACTATATCACTATATCAGAGGCTTAGAATGGTGGCAGAACTTCTACCACACAGTCTTCAGATATATCAGAAAAATGCACCCAGCCCAAATCTGAAAGAGCTGAACTGTTACATATAATGTATTTTTTATAACCCCCTTAATGCCAGATGAAAGGCATGCTCTTAAACTGATCTGAAATAAGAATTCAAAACCATTGAAAACACCAGCTAAACCAGTAAACATGATAGAGAATATAATCAGTGAACTGGAAAAGAGGTTAAACAGTAAAGTGGCAAAATTTGCTGATGCACTATATTGTTCAAGGTAATCAAAATGAAAGCTGACTGTGAAGGTTTGCAGGAGATCCCTATGATGTTAAGGCAGAAACAGAACAACAAATGAAACTGAATGCTTAAGTATAAAATAATGCCTGCAGGAGAAACAATCCTATACACTGGTTAGATTCAGAAATAGTTTCTGTCACTCAAAAGAGAGATTTTGAAAGGTATCCTTACAAATGAACAATTAGGTTGCTAAAATGCTGGAAATTATTTAGAAAAAAGTATGGCACAAATCCATAGTGGACCTAGAACTTGATAACTCTATGCATTTCCAGTGTCATCAAGTCAAAAAGTTTATAGTAAGAATAGAAATTACAAAGACAAAGACAAGGACAAGATGGACCATTGAAGCCAGACAATGGCTTCCCTGCACGCAGTCCAGAATACAATGGAGAGATGCTGTGGTAGACTTCTGCATACAGAGTAGCAAAGAAAAGATGAAGAGGAGTTAGTTGTTCCCTGCCTTTTCTAATAACAGAAGTATGGATATCAAATAGAACTAGCAGGTGACAGATTCAAAACAAACAGAAAGGAGACACTTCACACAATTCGCCACAAGTTCTTAAATCCTTGAACTCACTTTGCACCACTGAAACATCACCTTCCCTATTCTTATGCATGGCTCTCTCCAAATGCAAGAATAAGAACTTTCCTAAGATTTGGAATCTTGGGGGTAGGATGCTATTCTCATGTTCTAGGAGAAGGTTGCTATTCTCAAGCCACAACACAAATTAATTTTGTTCCTCTCCTTTCCATTTTCTGAGTTTATTTGTTAAAGGCTCTTATCACATCAGCAAAATATACATAGACCTGAAATTGAACCACTGTAGCAAGGGCTTCCCAAGGAAACTGAGGATAAATAGATAATTTTAGTTTCTGTTGAACTTCAAGCAGAAGTCATTTTGGTAATTACATGTCTCCATAGAGAAAACATCCCTTTTAAGGGAGAACAGTATTAGATTACAGGGTATGTGACACCATTTTTCCACATTCCAGTCTAACTTTCACACAAGCTCTTCCTCACAGATGTGACATTTCGCCTGACACTTACTGCATGTCATGCACTGGCCTGAAGGCAGTAGGTGAAAGTGACATGGCATTTAAAGAAAATGTTCCTGACAGTGTTGTCATGATCTGCAATCACATGGAAATCACTACCGTTTATTTACAGTGGCTTGGTTAAAGGTCTGTACTCGGCCCAAAACAATGACCTAAAGTCGTAAATAGAATTCCACTTGAAATAAAATAAAACAAAGGAAATATGCCACAGTGATAATATTTGAAAGGTCTGCTGTGTAACAAAATAAACACTGCCTCTATTTTCCTGGCTATCAATCCATGGAGAACATGAAGCAATTTGTCATGCTGGAATGGTGATACTCATAGCATCTTTGGGATCACTTAACTCATACATGAAAACTTGGTGGGAAGACACAAGATCAAAACCCTCCCTTTTTGAACTTTGTGTTGCAGTCAACACTGAATAAATAATAATTTTCCTTTCCTTTTCCCAGTGGTCACCAGCCTTATTTACCTCAGAAATTCCAGCTATTCTCAATTTTAATTTACTATCTGAAATAATCTTGTAATATGCACTAAGAAAGCACTTTTGATTATTTGCATATTTTTAAAAGGAATTTATAAATAAGATGGATTGGTTTAAACAACTACAGCTACTCACACAGCAGCACACCAGACACACCTCTGCAGCTCCCAGAGCAGGCAAGGGCCATCCCTATCAGCCTGATAGAAGAGCAGTACTCACCAGACAGAGCAAAGTGCCCATGGAGAGAGCTGCTTGAACTGGCACTCAGGTGCAGCATGTGCCCCGACTCTCTCCCTGATCCCATTACCAAGACAATCCCCGACCTTACAACCATACAAGGAAAAGGAGCAAGTCCAATAAACAATACCCACCCACTCATGATTCTGGGGAATTTTCTACCTAGTCTCCTGTCTGGGTCATATTTCTGATGATCTAGTAGATGGGTGTGAAGATGCTCGCTCTGTTGCAGCAGCAGAACAGAAGCAGACGTTGTTGTTGCTAACAACTACCTATTCAGGTACATAAACTCAAATCAGCATAACAAGGGTGTTCTTTCATTTTGTGCATCCTTGTGGTGCCTTTATCATGTGCTTCCTTATTTTCAGAAAATGGGGTAGGAGTGCTCCAGACACTTTCAATTTGCCATTTACACCACTTGCCATGCACACCGCTGAACATTGAACAGAAATGTTGCAGACATAGCAATAGATAAAACTCTCAGTGCACTGCTTAGCAGCAATGAAAAAAACAAATCCACACTATATAAATAGAAACACTGCCTATGATGTGGCAGAAATAATTTTAGAATGATTTCAACTGGACAGAATATGCAAACATGAAAAATATGCACAGGGATGAATATTCAGGGACAAGTATGAGGGGAAACAGCAACAGGAGTAGTGTCCGAGTACATTTTCTGGGGCTACAGCGAGATAACAGAGCAAGTGGCCTGGTTCTCAGAGGGGAGCAGCATGAAAATTTCCACAGAGACTCCATTTTATTTCCATGAGCAAAAGAAAAAAAAAAGTGATACAGAAACAAAGGGTAATCTCCTTAGCCCTGAAATCCTGCTGCCATCAACTCTTATGTATCCAGAGCAAGGAAAAGAAAAAGGAATGACCGGGAGAAACATTATGAAAAGTGTCTTAGTTATCTGTTTGAAGGATTTAAAGAAATGGCGAGGGACGAGGCCAGGGCAACAACCCTGTTAAATGTCTTGTCTTCTTTACATAGGCTTCTCATTAGAACTAAATCTCTGGTCTGAAACAGTAGGAGTCAGCAGGATAAATGTACTGTAAGAAACACGTTTTCATCCAACAGTTCAAAAGCCTCATTAAAAATGGTAAAGCTTAATCTGTCCACTGTGGGCTGTAGCAGCAGACAGCACGGGTGGGGCCTCAGTGCAAATTTTGGCTGCCTTTTTTTTTCAGGGAGCTTGAATAAAAAGATATTTATTCTTGGAAGAAAATAGGTCAATTATTCTCTATGGCAACTGGAAAATAAACACACAAACTGGCAGCAAAACATCTATCCACTGGTTTGTTTGGGAGTTTTTTTGTTGGGTTTTATTTTTGAAAAAAAAAAAAAAAAAAGAGTAAAAGGTTACTTTGTAATACTCATTGCTAAACTATTTATTCAGTTAAATTCCTTGTTGGCTTTTTACAGCCTTGCAGAGCACAGTCTGCATTGCTGGGAGCTGATGGGATGAGCCCCAAGAACTGCTGTGGAAGCTGAGCTTGAGTCTGAGCCTGAGGCTGAGCCTAAGCCAGACCACTGCTGACAGTGAGCAGGGAGAAATTTCACCTGGATGCTTGTGCAGGAAATGTGAATCATGAGCACTGTCTCACTTCTAGCAGGATTTATGTGTGCATCATTTGTATATAAATTAAATTTACGTCTTTAAAAATGTCACTACTACTGAATTGTGGAGGTCAGATGGAAGATACTTATTTACTTACTTTCCTTGTCTCTGCAGAAGCCAACACTACTTGCTTTCAACAGAGCAGCTGGTCTGCAGTTGATTCACTTCTCTTAAGCTCAAGTCATCTTCGTTTCTGTAGATGGGTTCTTCCAAGAGTCAGGGGCTTTCCTCAGAGGGAGGAAAGGAACCTTGTAGCTTCTTTCAATAGAAAGCTGACTGACTTCTTCACCATCTTTTCTCTCTAACAAAAGGGAGCCTTAGTCCCTCTCAGACTATTTTGTGCTTTCAGTTGTACATCTCCCTGTCAGTCTCTCTTCCTCTGTGTTATCAGTGGGTGACGTGCCATGCACTGGTTACAAAAAAGGACAGGTAACATTTACCACTAAGGACTACTATACTTGTCAGCTGAGTCTCTAATTCTTGTTTCTTATATGAAATTAGAGTAACATAAAGAATCTGATTTGCATTATTCACTTAAAATTTACTGTCAATTGATGAAGCTTTTCAGGAGTACATATAATGTGGAAAGCCAGTCTATCTTCTCCTTGGATAACTCAGAGTTATCTGAGTTATTTCTAAACAAAAGGATTGAAATGGTGGACTACAAGTCAGGTTTTGTAAACTAATAGTATCTTTGAACACCAGATAAAAGGGGCAGCAGTAGTGAGGAGGTAGACATAGTCTTGAAATATAAAAATATGAAAATTCTTAAAAATATTGTCACATACCCCAGGAGCAGAGAAGAAAACTTGCTGCTGCTACAAGTAGCATGTTTTCATCTAAATAGCAGTTAGATCAGGATCTCTTCAGATCTGCCAGTTGGGAAGAAAAATTAGCAACAGATTCAATCACATAGCTTCTATGCAACTTGATTTACAGGAATGTACAAATCCCACTTTGACCACAGAAAAAAATTAAGCAACCTGTGACAGCTTCTTCACTCACCCCTTCAAGACTTTCTGCCAGAACCTGAATCCAAGAGTCACCTCTCCAGGCATCATACAAGCCTACACAGCAGTTTTGTTCAGGCTGTTGAAGCTGCTTTTTCTCTCTCTCTTCCAGTGTGTGGTCTCATGTATCCCCAGGCCATATCACACACTCACAAGCACACAGGCATACACACACACGTACACACACACACACACACACACACTCATGTGCACTCATACATACTTTTACTAGAACCTCATGCAGACAAAATGTCTCTGCTCAGGGCATTCAAATTCCTGGGCAGCTTTGTCTTGCCTTTATTTTGTGTTCAGTGTCTAAGAATGCAAGAGTCCCAGGGCCAGAGAGCAAGAAAATTCCAACCTTGACTTGGAGACTGTAGAAATAGGGGTCCTCAGCCCTAAAAGTGGGCAGATATGGGTTCTAGTGTCAATTTTCTTGAATTACTTTTCTCTTATCCAACAAAAAAAGAAAAGGACACTGAGATTAGCTCAGTTAGTTGAAACTTGTTGGGAATAATGCCAAAGTCACAGGTTCAATCCCCTCTATGAGCCATTCACTGAAGAGCTGGACTTGATGATCCTTGTGGGTCCCTTCCAACTCAAACAATTCTGTGATCTAATACATATTAAACAAAAAATGCACTGTTTATTGCACCCTTTTGGTGTGCAGAAAAAGATTTGTCTTGTTTTCATCTGAGTGTTTTAAACAAGGGTGAAGCATCAACACCTCTCCTTGCTTGCTCAGGGAACTGTTCCTCTCCAAGTTCTTGGCACTGTACAGCAACTCAGCCCTCTCCTTAGAAACTGAACATGTGACATGGTAGACATCATTTGAGCATATTTTTCAGAGAATATCTGTGAAGGGTCATAGATAAAGAGACATGAAGAGCTAGGGAACAACAGAGCTACATTCCCACATTAGGTTGCGTTTAAACAAGCACAGTATCTACCTTTGGGTGTTTAACTAACGTCTGCTCTCTAAGTACTTTTAAGATTAAACGTTTTGAGGCAGTAAGTTTTCTGGACCTCTTTCTTGAAATTCCTGGCTATATACAGCACAGCTTAAGTTTGTACAATGCCTTTGGTTCTGATATTTTGCTTTGCAGTTAAAATAGAGCTGTTTATTTCAGTGATGGTAATTTTTATTTTTTCCATTACAAATAAATTAGCATTGAGCCTAGATGCAAAATGGAGCTGCAGCATTACTCAAACATGCTCTTACCCTTGGATAATTTTAATAAGCAAAGATGTCAAAGGGTGCTTAGGTTTGGAGAGCAAGCCTGTTTTCACAGTTTCTCTTCACTGTAAATATTGTACGAACTTCTCCTGGTACAATACATCTCTGTTAAAATAAACCAGGCATTAAAATTTTTCTCAAACTTCTCCTGAGAAATTCTTGGGAAAAGGAATTTTTATTAAAATCACGAGTTTCTGTCTTCTCCTTTCTCATTTCTACCATAAAAGTTTCCATGTACCCTCATTTCCTATATTCCACTTGTGGAACTCACCAGAGCCAATGTTGTTTGCAGAGACAATGCTACACACAGCTTTGCTTAAATTGGAGTTAAGAGAGGAGACAAAAACCCAACTAGCTCTTGCAGTTTCTATTGGCATGCATCTCATTTAAGCCATGACTGCCTTACGCTTAGCAGGTGTAAATTTCTTGGGCAAGAGAGGAAGTAGGGTGGGTTTTTTTTTCCTTTCTGTTAATTTTTATTATTTCCTCTCCTTCCATGGCACCACCCCCCTTTCTGTTTCCAGAAGAATAATTTGGTGGCATCTCTGAGGAGTCTGAGAAAAGATGGGGAAATATGATGTGCCAGAATACAGCAAGACTGGCTGACAAGGAATAATAGAAGAAAAGAGGTGAGGAGTTAAGCCTTGTGAATACAGCTGGCTAGCACAGTCATGCAGCACCAGGGATAATCCAGTGTCCCGTGTCCAGACTGTTCCAGAGTGAACTGCATGCTGGTGATGGAAGGGGAAGCCTTGTCCTCCTGCACATTCACCATGGCTTCCTGAGATGCCATTTTAGAGGTGTTAAGTAGCCTTCAAATATGAATAAAATTGTACTTTTTCATGTCAACAAACCAAAAATCTGGGGTTTTCACATGTGGAACGTGTATTTTAATGTTGAAAAACACCCTGCAACTTCCCAAAGATTTAGAGTACTAGAAAGTTAGTTACTCATCCTGACTGAAATTCTCCCTGCAGGCTGATGTGAAAAGTTTTAACCATATGCATATATGGCTTTATAATATACAGATTTTTATTCTTAAATACAAAGAAGGGAAAGGAAGTGGCTTATTACTCACTTTAGTGAGTAATTACCACACTGTGATAACAAAAGACATTTGGGGAAGACAATGTGAGTGACCATTGAGCCTATTTTTGGCCACTGCATCTGCAGTATTGAATAAATTACTCCATTTGGTTTGATTTGCTGGTCAATGACAGTGCTAAATGTTAGTTTGTTCCCAGCAGCTCCTTAATACCTTCTAAAGCAAAACTGGGATTTGGGATTTGGCATCGTGGTGCCAAGTGAAAACCCAGAGCCAAATGCTCTGTGCTACTACATTAATCTGCTCAGGAGGAATCAGCTCTCATTTCTGAGCAATCTGATAAAAAGAGGCACTGACACTGGTGTTGGGTTTCAGCAAGATGCTAACTAGTATTTGGAAGTGGTGATAGAGGAGAGAGGGGAAATACAGACTGGAAGTTTTGGTGATGCTCAGCTGTCTGTTATCCATCAGAAGAGACTTCCTGAGAACAGTGTTACACAGTTATGTTTTACTTGGCTGACCTGAGCACTCCATTAGGTTTCTATTAGATTCCCTGATAGTTCAATGAGATGCTAGAAGCCTCCGGAAATTAAAATGACCGTTATTTTTAGAGCAAGCAATGTCTTTTTGTAAGTCTTTCTATCAGCTTCTCCCTAGGCTCCTGAGAGAAGGAACAGGATGTACAGCTGCCTGGGAGGGCTGCCGAGGTTCAGTTGTTTTCTAGATATGAGGGTCTGTCTTGGAGAAAGCAAAGACGTCAGAGTCTACTCTTTAAAGGGAGTAAGATGAAGTTCAATGAATTCATTGGATAGTGCAGGGAAGACAGCCATTTTGCTGTTAAATGGGTCCATATTTATTTTCAGGCTCACGTAGCTTAAATCTGAATCACAAACTTTTTTTGGAAACTTTTTGCCAGCTGGTGCAGACAGGGTATACTTACAAACAAGCAAGAAATTCCACACACAGCAAAAAATGAACAGTAAGAGGTAAAGTTTTAAGATTTAAGAAAACAGTAAATTCAAGTAAAACACTTGAACTTTCTTAATGGAATATGTGTAGTTTTTCTTCAGGCAACTGGAGAATTAACCCATTTATGGATAACGTGGTATTTTGCAAAATGCATTCTCCTACACCTGAGAGCACTGATTTGGTGAGAAGAATATTCATGTCTTATCAATGCCTTGTTTATACAGAACATTTATAGCTTTATGAGACTAACAGAATGATTTATCAATGGCTCTGAAACACTGTAAACATGTCATCCAGAGCTTCTACGTGCAGTGCATGGGATCTTGAGGATCAATTCTAAAATGTTTGTTAGGGTAGAAGATATTGATGTGTTTCACGTTTCTAGAAATGTTACTAGTTGTGGCAAGCTAAGAAAGGAGAAATATTAAGGGAAGAACTAAAAGGATCAAACAATTACTACTTACAGCAATTTATTATGAAGTCCTATCAGCCACATGGAAAAATGCACTCCCTTTTAATGCTATTGACCTTACACCCATGAAAAAAAATAATTTCATGGCCTTTCTTTCTTTTTAGTTCTTGTTTGTTTGTTTGTTTGTTTGTTTTTAAGATGGCATTCAAGATTGTTCTAATTAGCAACAGGAGACTGAAACTGTGCTAGAAAATAGATGAAACAAAAGCTTAAAGTATTTTGGGAAAGAAGACAAAATTCCTCAGTGTGCTTCCTTTTTTTAGACTGAAAATGGAATAGCTAATTTCTGCCACAAATCTGCATTTGTAGCAAAGGTTTGTGTAGTCTGTTCTCTCAAAAAGGTGAAAAAACTGCATTTAGAATATTTTGGCTGATTTGAGCAAAACCTCTGACTGCGCTGAGCACAAGGAAACAAAAAAATAACTGACCAGAACCAATGTCATGGAAGGACATGTATTAGTAATTTCTAACCTGTTAGTGGAAGATGAGACCCTACTGTGTTCTTCTTTTTTTAACAGAGAGCTGCAAAGTTTTCATAAGTTGAATGACTGTGTGCTTTAGCACACTAGAGGTATGAGAGCATGTAGTCAGATGTTTCATTTGATAAACTGCCAATGCACTTCTCAATGTCCATATTTTGGTAGGAAAAATAACAATGTATGTACATGGATAGGAGAAGTAACAACCCCAATACAGATATATTCAAAATTGGAAATACTGACAGTAAGTAAATTCATTTATATTCTTGGTACTTTCTTGTCTTTATCAGTCATCAGGCTCATCATTCTTGATGAAAAGACATTCTTAAAAAGTGAAGTAACAAAAACATGTGAAACCCAGAGGGCTTTAAAGGAGCCTAGGTGATCTGCTCACCTTTTCTGCACCACTTACCTGTCTATTTGTAATGTTGGAGGAAGTTTCTGTTTTCTTGGGACATGACAAAGCAGAACATACATCTAGCACTTACACAGGGGTAACAGGGTGGCAAAAGTCTGGAAAGAATATCTTGGGAAGAAGAGAATACATAGTCTGTGAGAAAGACACCAATAATGTAGCTGAATGACACACTTAAGTTGAATTTGTTATTTTTTCACTGGGATTACTGACATATTTAAATGTTGTGTATACATACAGTCTCTATGAATGTCTGTAAAAATATTGATGCAGAAAGTTAGTTCTAATGAGCTTCAAACTTCACTCCAATGTCATGGTATTTAAATAACCATTAAGATTAATTCAAAAAATATACATGGGTTTGTTTTGATATTTCTGTCCCTGTTATAATAATTCCTACAGTTTTATTCTGCCTATACACATATAAGATTGAGAGTGAAATAATCCAATGCAATATAAAATGAAAGACAAATCTTCTGCTTTTGTATAATTTCTAGTTTCACTTCCACATTGAAGGAACAGTTATTAGACTAAAGACAATTGGAAGCTGACATATATTTTTCCCTGCAGGACTTCTATTTTATTCAGCATGATGCATTGTTACACTTGTCAGTGACTTCTTTAATAATCTCATTAGATTCTTACTGGCCTTGCCAGACCCAAAACTATTGAAAAGCAGCTCATTTTTCCTGATTTTTCTCAGCAGCACCCTGCAAAACCGTTTGTGATCTGGGCTTCCGAATTCTAGGGTGGGGTCAAAATCCTTGTTGGAGCCTTCAATTTACATCTGATTAAGTCTACAAATAAGCAAACCTTGTTTCTGGCTGCCATACATGCCACACTCTTTGAGACTTTCAATTGTCACAAATTCACTGTTGAAACCAATGCTAAGCTATGAATATCATCTTCAATAAAACTTATCTCCCAGTAGTGGTAGAATGGATATAGCAGTTTTCAGCACTGATTATAGCTGCTATGCTCTAAGACACTGTCAGCATTAACCTTTTCCCGCTGTTGGGGCCTCCTTTCTGCTGCTTCTTTACTTCTTTGATAATACAGCAGCAGTGCTAGAATTATTTATATTAGGATTTTATATTCATGTGCATCAAAAAGTAAATGTGCCTGTCATCTATATGCAAATTTAGAGACAAAGTTGATATCATACTTCTTCCATTCTTATTCTTGATTGGTAATCTATTTGTAAAGATTCAGCACTAACAAAATTAGTATAATTATCAGTGCTTTCAATTCTTATTTTTTTTAGCAGTCTTGCAATAGCTGTTCCCTGAGATTCTCAGCTGCTACAATAAGGATACTTAAAGATTGCAGATGTTTTCATGGTAGAAAAAAAAAGTGATGAAAATATAATGCATTTCAGTTTCTAAGGAAAAATTTAAAAGTCAGACTTAAAATGCTGACAGCAAGACACATTTAAAGAGAACCATAAATCCATTCATACTTTTGGATTGTAATTTTATTTAGAAGCCAATCTCATTTTTCGGGGATCTGCCTCATAATTTACAAGAATGTTTGAGACAAGACTTATTATTGTGAAACATGAAGTGCTACAAAGCAGGAGAGGAAAATTAATTGGAAAATAGCTGAAAAAAGAACTTGAAAATGTTACTGCAAGTTAGGAAAAGAATTCATCCTAAAAGAACAAGGAAAAAAATCCCTTTCATCACTTAAGAAGCGAGATCTGGATTGCTGCAACATCTGCTGTGGGCTCACATTGGTTTCAGTCTCAAAGGAACTCTTCTGCAACTATATGGGACAGGAGCTGTTGTCTGGTAGGCAGCAGCTTTTGAAAATGGCAAGCAGATTTTTATTCATTGGTCTTGAATTTATCATATTTTCATTCTATTCAACATCACCAAACAGAATGATAAATCACAGCAACTTATAACCTACATTTAACTTTCTGTCATAAAGCTGTTGACAGTGCACATAGAGTCACTTGGACAGATATTAGACACCCATAGATTCCTTTGTAAATTATCTGATTTTTTCCTCATCCCTAATTTGCCATCCAGCCAAGAACTAATTTTGCATCTTTGTGCAGTCAGACAAGAGCATGATGATGACCTCATTTCTTTAATCTTGTCACTGACTTTAGTGGGTGATACCAGAATCCTGTGGATACTTTTATAAGCCCTGAGAGCTCAAATATTCTTAACATATCTGCTTTATGACTGTGTCAGCTGATGAAATACAATGAAAAACTGAGAGAAGAAATCAGTAGTTTGTACAGTCACTTAACCAAAACTGACTTTTGTGTAATCTGAGACAATTTCACCCTTCTGAAAGAAAAACCTTTAAGGATTGTCACAGCTAATCTTCCAGCAACACTTTTAGAAGCATGGGGACTGCCCCCATACATCCCTCTGCAACAGAAGGGGTGAAGTCAAGGCCCCCTTTCCAGAAGAGACCTGGAATTCAGTAGCAAGAGGCTTCGTAAAGAAACCATTTTAGCAACTCAAAATCCAAAGAAAAAGAGGTGATCTGGAGGGATCTAATCTGGTATGATTGCAAGAGAAGACGTAAATTTACAGACACACTGTCCAAAGCTAAGATTAATTAGTAGAAAGGAACATTTGTCTGACTCAAATGGGAAATAGATTAGACTGACATACTGTAACGCAGATGAAAATTATCATGTTGCCTAAAAATAGGAAAGAAAATTGCAAGAAACATCAACTTTTCTGGTAGCAAAAATTATAAAAAAAAAACATGCATGACATTACTTCTAGAAAATCTTATTAACATTCTGTGTACTCTCAGTTCTGATGGTGTTCATGCAAAGACAATAGTGGAGCTGGCAGCTGCATTACCACCATTTTTTAAACACCATTTTCAGGCAAGAGCATGCATAACGATGTAGTTCTGTTTCTTCATTTATTGCACACGATGGAATCAGAACCAGTTAACTCTTAGCCATTGTATTTATTTCATATGTTCCTCTCCCCATAGTACTCAGTGACAATCAGGGAATGTCCTCTTCGATACGGATTTACAGATGTCTCTCAGAAACATGGTACTGTTTATATGCCAGTCAGAGCATCAGTGGGAGGGACATGGACCTCTCCTCTGAGCAATTTCTCTTCTCTGCAGCCTCACAGACAGAACTTGTCAAAGGCTGTTGCCAGAGCAACTGAAACCTCTCACAAAATTGTATTTCTGATGTGAGGCAGCTGCGTCCCTGGAACATAGAAAAGCAACTATATTTAAATGGCTAGTGTTGAAGTAACTGGTTATGATAAGCACAAGTAAGAAATTACAGTTTCATGGGTGGGGGGATCACATCTTGTAATGCTGCTTTCCTGATAAATAGAAAAATTATTTACAAGTTAGTGTTTATGAGGAGTCTTTTAGGATAAATTCAACCCTTTTCTCCATGGATGAAAAAAGCTCTTGATATTGCAAACCTAATGACTCCACTATGGGACAAGTTCAAAGGACTGGCTGAGGGCGTCATGATATCCTCATCAGTTCCTTATGCATCTATCCAGAGAGCAAGAAGGGGCGAGGAATCAAGCTGTGCAGAGCCTGAAGAACAGCAAGAGAAGAGGTTTTTGGCTCTTGAGGATGAAAACTCCGAGTATGATTTACTGCTTTTCTACGAATGCTAAAAATAACACTTCCATGCAGGTTTTCTCCTGTTTGACTTAGCATGCAGATGTTCAGTGAGGAAGCAATTCCCTTTTAGTCTTTAGCTAGGGAAGATGCATTTAGGCCTATCAGAATTTTTTTTAAAGTGACTGAGGACTATATGAAAACAGAGAGTCCCTTATTCATAATAAATACATCTTTCGCCTAATCACTGATNTTTTTTTTTTTTTTTAATTGGGGTTAAATTTCAGGCTGAAATTGGTGAAAATGTTGATTAAGAGAAAGTAAGAGAGAAAGAACATATATATTTCAATGCCACAAGTTAAGTGGCATTGAGTTATTTAAGCAAGCCATTTCCATCCTCAGATTGCAGTTTCCCCTTATTTCTTTTGCTGCAAAGCACATGAAGGTACTAAGGCAGCTACTGGCCCTGGATACTTTAATTCAGAAAAATGGGATCATATTGGAAAGGGCTGTGACCGTAGAAAATTTCCAGGGCAGCAAATGTAATTTCTCAGATTTTTTGGGGTTGAAAACAGTGATAAAGAAAAGCTGTGTCACTTATGAATGTCGCTGACACCTATAGCCTCCTTCAGCTCTGATATGAAAGAAGGTGAAGGAAAGAGTCATAGGATTAGAAAGTGAACATTGACTTTTGCATTTATTATTTTCGTTGGAGATATCAAAGTGCAGGGTGCTGAGCTTGCTGCCCATCATTAGACTAGTCCTGTTGATTTCAGTGATCTTAATGATTTATTTAATTCGTTCCCCAAAGATTTTGCTGGATTAGGCTGACAAAGTTTGATATTTTGCAGAAACAATTTCAGAGTTCTCTTACCAGCGTATTGTTCTTTGGAAGACATAGCTGCCATGATACTTATTTCAGATGTGTTCAGCTTTCATTATGTTTTGAATTCTCCTGACATCAGATGCCACAAAACTTACGTCATCTGAAGAAAAGTATTATCTACACTTTGTAGAGATAACTGTAGGGAGGGTTTTTTTAATAGTTTAGACTTTATTATCATTTGTTACTATCATTTGTTAAACTAATTGAAAAGTAGTTTCTTATTTTTCTTTTTCACATTTTAAAGTCATCCATATTCAGAGGCATAACTAGAAGTATAGAGAGATGGATTTTAGTATCACAGCTGTGTATCACAGGTGTCAGTTCATCAAAGTTAACTGATTATATCAGGCACCTACTGAACAAGCATTGTTGAAGGAAAGAAATCAGTACAATACTGTTGAACATCATGTTAGTAAGAGCTCTGGGAACTCTATTCTATATCAGATTAGTTCATCCTACCTGTATTACGCTCTCCACTTTATGTCATTGTTTCCTGTTTTCTATCCTTCTTCTAAGGTGGAAAATTTTTGTTTTCTTTAAAAGACAAGGTTATTGATACTTGAATTGCCTGCATAAAGTGTGCCTCTCCTGATATCCCATTTACCTTCTTCAAGAATGATGAAATGTTCACTCCAGGACATTGAAAGAGAGTGCTCTAATTTGATAATTTCCTTATGGGGTTGAGAGCCATTTCCATTTGAATCAGCTTAATCTTATCCAGTTTATACTTGTTTTAAAAAGCACTGTTAGCAGTGTTTGGACAAAAATATAAGTACAGAATACAATGCATTTCAAAATATCTGGAATCTAGGAATAATTTTATAAATAATGTTTCAGCTGTTCAGCTTTCAAGTGGCCCAGCACTGGAGCACTTAAATTAGAGCTTTTATATTTACTAACCTCATAATTTCTAGACATTTATTTGAAGAATTCTTGTGTCATTAGTGTTGTTTCTATACTGATCACTTTTAAAAACTGGATCTTTGATCACTTCATTGCTTGTTTATATGATACCATTAAAAAGATCAAATGACTATTACATGAAGGAGACAGTGTGTTTATCTTCATTTTCTCATTTCTCCACTTCTAACAAATAAAAGTCTATCCACTGTTAATCAGCTTGCATAGATTGAAAAAATAATTTCAGAAATATCTTCTCTTATCCAGAGGTTTGGTTTTTTTCTGCTTTTTTTCTCCATAATGTCTCAGCAAAAATACATAATCCACATAGCGATGTGGAAGCACCTTCTAAATTATGAAAAAGTATGTCATCCTTTTGACCTTATCCTTTCTGTGGATCCAGTGCAGCTATTTACTCACATAGTGCTTCCTTACCTCAGACAGGATAATTCAAACTTCCACATATGCAAAGGCCAGAAATGAGACTGCTCCAGTGGCATTTCATAAGTCTTCATTATCTAAGGGGAGATATGCATATCTCCTAAGCCAGTTCTGAGAACAAATGGTGAGACAAGAAGTCAGAATTTCCAGAGTCTGAATGGAAACCTTGTGTGTCTACCAAATGCCTTGAGATAAACTCCTAAAGTACCTTTGATGATGTCAAGGAATTAAAAAGGAATTTGACTATTGACTTAAATGCAAACACGGTTTTGCTCCTGTGTGAATAAGCTAAGCCAGTGGGCAATCTGATAGA
This sequence comes from Serilophus lunatus, assembly GCA_013399895.1. Taxonomy (NCBI): domain Eukaryota; kingdom Metazoa; phylum Chordata; class Aves; order Passeriformes; family Eurylaimidae; genus Serilophus; species Serilophus lunatus. The sequence goes on along the minus strand of VXBA01002101.1, from coordinate 1,099,441 downwards.
TGTCAAGATCAAGGTCCTCCACAAAAGGACCTTTGAAGCATTTCCTCTGTCTTGAAGAGCTCCTTCAGACAACCTGACTGGGTAAAGAGGGGAGAAAATGCAGGCTCTCTAAATTTCCCACATTTTTCTTACGGTAGAGTTGAAATAAAGGACCTTCTTTTTGAGGCCCTTGTTTATTAAAACTTTTTGTACCCTTCTCCCTATTCTTTAATGACCCTCCTTCCTGTGCCCCAAAATTTCCTTTCCACTTTAAAATCACTGTGACAATTGGGATCTGAACATGTAGAAAAGCTTCTACTTTCCCATCAGGTCATGAAGTCCTGTTTGCAGCTATTGGGTGTTTTACTTTAAACAGAATGTATGCACGCATTGTAATATTTTCTGTCTTTGAAACACAAGAGAACTTTTTTATTTTTGGTGAGATCTTAATCATAAATTGGTTTCTTGGACAGGAATATCCACTTGGCATTAAGCAACAGTAAAGGTCTTTTCTTTCACTTGAGCTGCTTTAGAATATTTCAAAGGCTACAGGAAGTATTCTTTCTATGATTTATGCTCTACCTTAATTGTGCTGCAGTATTTCCAAAACAATATGGAAAGATGTTCTTTTGTGGGTAGCTAGGAACAAAAATATCTTGTTTAACCTTTCAGCTATGTACACTTTCTTGGCAAAGATTGATTTGAGAGATGAAGAAAAGATAGCTTTTTTTGCTCCAAGGAGGGGTTTTACTCTAGCAGATTGAATTTTGTTACTAGTACAAACTTTGTGTAGTTTGGGTTCAATTATAAGAGACAAAACTGAGAGAACAGATGTTTGTTTGGCTATTTCCCAGACCGTTGATTTGACAGTTTTTTTCTAAATCCTGGTCACATAAAGCATCGTAGTGTTTGTCCTATATTTTTTATTTCTGGAAAGGAAGCTAGTCTTAGGGTCCAATAAAACTCAGTGTGGAAAAGGTGAGTAGTGAAGAAGAAAGACGTGTGTTGATCCTAGCTTCTCCTGACTCGTATGCTGGGCTTTTTTCCCTTTTTATTTTCCTGCTATTGCAACCCTGGATATGGGAATAGAAACATTACTTTTTAGAAGCCAAATGAAAGGAAAAAGATAACTTAAAAGAATGCCTCCATCAGACCCAATCTCAACCTAGGTGCAGAACTCTGGCAGGGAGGAGCATTGGTGTGCCAGGGGAAGGAAGCTTTCCATATGATGTTGTACTAGGAGAGTTGTGGGTATCTGAAGTTAACTGGCATCTTATGCTTCAAGTGGCTGAGAATTCTTCTCTGACTAGAAGTATTTTATGATAATTCATTCTACTTTTTTGAGTAGCTTTCAAAATGGAGGTTTTTTTGTCACAGGATTGTGGCAACTGTGGGATGTGGTTCAGTTTTTTATTCTTTTTAAAGGATCTGGTAATATCTAGATTTTTCCAAATGGATACTTTCTTTCTCCTTTATTGTTGACCCTGAATGTGGAAGTTGAATTTGATTTAATTGATATTAGAATTCATGTAATAGGAGTTATGCCATATCTTCTCTGCTTATGTTTTGTTTAACTTTCCTAGTGCCATTTAAAATATATTATTATTATTGATTTTATATTATTGAGTTTATATGTTGAGCTGAAGTGCAGGTTTACTTAAAAGTAAAGACAACAAGCGACATATGATAAATGTTGACTAATTTACACTATGATTTCTAGTGGATAAATTTTGTACTAAAATTTCATCACTTACTAGTGTTTTTGCATCAGTTACACTCATTAAATTCATTTAATTGAACTGAGGTGGAATTCCTATTAAAATGACCTCTCTGCTCCCTGGTGATGGTCAGTGCATCCTGCCCAGATACATACAACTAACATCCACCTACTAATAGTCACACTTGTCTCCGCATGTATATGAATGCACCATGTTATCATCAGAATTAGTTTTATTCCTAAAGAAGTTTGTTCATTTGCCACAGCCATGCTTCCTACTCCTCAAAATGTGAAATTCAGACATTTCTCTCACCATTTTTTCATTTGAAAGGACATTTCTACAGATCTATGTGTTCTTTATATGCAACTTCTTAAATGTGCTCCACCTCAGTGCTTGAACAGCACTTCCTAAAAAAGCTGACACTGATTTACCCATGAACATATCTGGTAGCACAGCAGCAAGCTTGTACTTGCTTTCAGTTCTCATATACTGTACTTGGTTGAAAAGTGTCTGTTTTAGTTCCTCAAAAGCTGAAAATGTTTTCAACACATCTGTAGTGAACTTCTAGCAGTCTCTGAAACGCTAATGCTGATGGATTGTGTCTATCGCACCTGTACAAGCAGACTACAAGGAAATATGGAATATACAGTAAAAGAATACATATTTCTAAACCTATCGAACATGAAATATGCAATAGTTCTGACTTAAATGAACCTTGTGAAGAAGAATTGCTGTTTGTATTGTGTGCCTGTGGGGTTAAGGAAGATTCATTTTCCTTCCTCTTGTCTCCATTTGGCTCTGATAAGAAAAATAGGTCATGTGTAAGACAAAGTGTGGCAGTTACAACTGAAATGTGGGCTTGTGCTGACAAACACACCTAAAAAAGGTGCCTAATTGTGTTTGCACTTATTTAACTGCAAATTTCTGTCTATAGAAGAATTTGAATGTTTTCAGTCATCGTAAGATTTTCTAGCCTAGGCAAGTTGGAAACATTGTCTTCTCCAAAACAAACATTTTTTTTTTTCTGAATTTGACCTACCTTTCAGAGTTTCCAAATAAGCAGATATTTGGACGGTTTCTGGTTTCAATCAAACCCCAAACCAACACATTTATATTTCATAATGCTATAACTGAAGATACTGAATTGTCTTTATTAAGTTGAACACAGCAAAATTATCTTAAGTTTCAGGGATACAAACCAGAACTGGAGTACCCAGAAATTGCTGATGCCCATGTAAATCAAAATTGGCAAGTTCTGCAGAGGTCTAGCTTTTGGGTTTGCTCCAAAACTATTAATATTGCAAAACAAACTTCTTAGCTAGGAATCCTAAATACGCTCAAGGAATTAAACATTTAGAGAAAGGAAAGGCTGTACAAATATTTACTTATGATTATTATTGTGGTACTTTCAGATCCAGGACTTCAAACACTTAATAGATGTACTTAAGTGGGAGTACTCCCACTGAGTTTGTAGAAACATTCATAGGTTTAAATTTAGACACGTGTTTGCTGGGCTGGAACTTTATCTCTTATATTATTGATATAAAATCCACCTTCCAGCTGTAGCTTTAAAGTTCATGTCATAATGGGACTCCTGGGGAAACAAGCTCAGAAATAACATATGGTTCTGGAAAAATTTTGAGTTCATAAATAATATGATAGAGGATATTTTTGAATTTTGGAATAACTTTTCCTTTGAGGCAGGTTAAAGGACCGTTTAAAAGAAACATAAACATTGGGATATATTGCTAAAGGAAAGGGAGTATACATTTATGTTTTTATGAATAAGGTTTTACTGAATTACCTTGTTTACTGCCATCCCACTTCATCTACAAAGGGCTCATCACAAGAGAAAAAACAATTCATGCCTAAGGTAGATTTTCACTTCATGTGAAAATGTGATATATTTCTCGATGCTGAAATTTGGATGTGCTCATTCATTATACAAGTAAGACAACTGAGTATGCTTGGGTTCAAATAATCCTTGCTTTTTGACCTTTACATTGTTAGTAACACTGAAACAAACTTGGTATAACTCCATCAGTGCCACCTGCCCTGATAGGAATGACCAAATGTGCTACAGAACAGCCCTGCACAGGACCCAGCACACTTCTCCACTGAAAACAAAACTGTAGTGAATGGGAAAGGCTGGGGGGAGCATGATCCCCTCACTGTGCTGTATGCAAAAGCAGGGTTTCATGCTGAGCTTGCAATGCCATACTGAAAGCTGAAAGAGATGCCTGAGAAAGAGAAAGATCACAGGAAAATTAGAGCAAAGCCCTCTTTTGTAGAACAGAGAATTACAGCTGAGAGGGAGAGCAAAGCACACTGGGCTGTAGAAGTATTTGGGAAGATAGAATGCAATATGAAGTCATCTTTTGGGGTAAGGTTGGGTTTTTTAAGGTGATTTATAATGTTAGGCCACAATTAAGTTTAAACTTTTAGGACTTTTCTATGAGGCCAATTGGAACACCCTTGTCTAGTTCCACACAATACTAAGAAACCTGAAAACTTACACCCAGGAAATATTTTTCCTCCACTTGAGGAAGTACTTGTGGAAAAGCCATAAAATGTAAGAAGACAGACAACAAGTAGGCTTTTAGGAAGACAGAAATGAAAAAAAATATTTAAGACCGAAGAAGATCTTCTCCATAGATTTCATTAAACAATCCTGGGAATACTGTTTAAAAAGATGATCATTCTCTGCCACATCCTCTGAGACTGTGTCATAAGGACCACTAGCATGTGCAATCCGGTAAAAACAGCAGAGGTGTTTTAATGCAGCCAGCACCTAATGTTTAAGAGGTAAGGTTTTTTAATGCAGGATTCAGAACAAATAAAAGTGCCAGATGGTATAAACAGAATAAAGTCTCTGTGTTTGTCTAGGGAAGGACTGCCTGAGCAATATAATGAGACAACCACAAAAATTTTCCTCCAGGACCTCTTTCAAAGCACAAGAAGCACTCTGAGGTCAGAAGGAATAAATTTAAAGAGGGTTAAATGCCATGCAGTGCTTAGGAAATTACGGATAGCGCAGTCTAAATTAAACCAAACAGTTCTGCAGCCTCTGGGGTGTCACTAAATGGTGCTAAGATTGTTTAAAGCTACCTTGCTTGTCAAGATGCCAAATGCAGTACAGTTAGTTTCTTATACTGTGAATATATTTCTTGGCCACATATCTGAGAAATAAAGGACCTGGATTCTGCATTGACACAGATCTACTGAACAAGCTCCTACCATCCTCTAAACCACTTCACTGATAGGATGCAAACTTCCTCATGAATCTGCTCCAAATGCATTCACTTGGTCAATTAAACCTCTGCATGCTGCATCCAAGATCTTCCTTCCCAGGAGATAATGAGCAATGTCATTTTCTAGTATTTAAGAAACTGAAATCTAAACATGATTTCTCTTTTAATAAACATGTTCGTCTTATATCAGTAATTTTGTGACTCCTGTAACAGGGTTTGTAGGAATTACAGGATTGCTGTCTGTATTCACAAGTACTTTGTAATACTTGCTATTTAATAAATCATTACTAGAAGATACTTTTTTCACTCTCTTGACGTGGTGTACAATTAAAGAGCTGACATCTTATATCAGCTTTGCCTGTATTAGTGATTTGATCTGCATTCACACGTTGGCATTGGTTAACTAACATTGCAGGTGTAATGCCAGTGAAATCTGTAAAGTTCCATCATTGATGAAGCCATCCCAATCATCTTTTGTTTTAATGCTTTTGCTGTAGCGGAAACTCACAAATTAGTAGAAATTGATCTGCAGAATGAAACACTGCAGAGGGCCCAGCCTCAATAGTGTGTGCTTTATATGCAACACTAGTGTAACCCCATGGAATTAACATTTATTAGCAGTTCAAATGCATTAGATGTGCTATTGGAAAATCTTCCACCTAAGCTAATCCAGAAGGATGCCATTTCACACACTCTGGATCTTCTTCATGATGCAAATCAAAGTGCACAAGCAGGCAGGAGCTATGAGGAGATCCATTTCACAAGCGCACTGATTGGCATTGAAATGCCAAAGTAGATGAACCCTAATGTTCAGAGATGCAAAAGACCAGGATTAACCCCTCAGACCTTTGCAGCATTCTGAGAGGACTGAGACAGACCAGTGTGAGCTAATTCTACCTAGAGCAGAATGACAGTAGAGGGTTTCCATATAAGGTCCCGTCCCAACTACATTGTTCAGTCCTTGAGGTCATTAACTCACAATCAGTGTTCATTCTTCTAGTTTTTCTAGTATTTTCATTCTTCTCTCAACAATCTCTGTGCTGCCATGTGGTCGGGTCCAGGCTGCCATGCCCTTAGGCACCCACCGAATGGCTGTTACTGCCGGAGTAACAGTTCTATTCAATGTGTAGGTGGAAGGATCAGGTTTTACGGGTGGCATCACTGAATTTCGTGGGAGTGTGTGATCCAGTCATCATACGAACCCAGACCCAACTCCAACTCTTATCTTTAAACACAAACCCATCTTTTTCTTTAATACAAGTAGTGTGAATTGTGACTGACCACAGTCATGCCAAATATACTTACTGCAGTCCTGTAATTAAACTTTTACTTTGCAGTTACCACAAGATGCCCAAGAGAAGTTACAGGCAACAATTAGGAAATAAATTAATAATTGCTTAACAAATTATCCTTGTCTTTACTAAAGCTTGAGATGCCAGAATACTTTGGTATCATTTTTGTTTGATTTTATTTTTTCAAGATGTTTTAATGGTTATTATGTAAAATACTATAGAGAAGTAGAGCGTGCAGAGGGAGGCAATATTTTGCATTAGATCATCTGATTATTTTACATTAAACCTTTGGGATCAGATTGTCTTCTCCAGGTCGCTACAAGCATTGTTTTGAGCCCTATACTTTGTTTTCCACGGCATTATAATATTTTTACAGAAGCAGTCATGGGTGAAATTCTTAGTAATGGCACTTAATTTGAGTCATGATAGACATTGATTAGTGGCCTTATTTTCAGAAAAAGACAAAAATTAATGATTCCACTAAGATTTTAATTATCTATGACTGTACAGAGCACTGAGTAAGGTGCTCAATTCCACTGAAGAACCCAGGAGAAAAAAAATTGTCTCAGGGCTGTGACAATATAAATGTTTAATGCAAACCTTGTGACTGGCCCACCAATACATGAATTAAAGTAAATGGAGATATATTAATCCTTGGCAGAACAGATTAATTTCAGGTGGTCTCACCATAAAAAAGCCATGACTAGTAGAAAAACATAATTCAGATCAAGATATGATTTTTTTAACATTTATATTGATGTTTGCATATACGTGACTTTTTCAAGAAGAAACAGAGAAGTAAGGTAAAGAAAATTAGGAAGACGAAGGAGGAGGAATGTAAAGGAGGAGATTAAGGAGTATCCTGCTATGCCAATGATATCAGATAGAAAACCATCATGTTTCTTGATTAGGATTTAAAATCCCCACAGTAGACCATAGTAAAATGCTACAATATAATTCTAATTTGTTAGGAGATACAAATAAGAGTGTAGACAGATCAACTGTAATGCAACTAAGTCATGGGTGGAAAACAACTGTAAAAAGAATATGTCTGGCAAGCTAACGTATTGGGGGGAAATAATCTGAAACATATGGAAATAATACTAGAAATGGAAAAGGACTATTTGTAGGACAACAGTAATGCTGAAAGGAGTTCTGTAGTAAAGAAGAGAGAGATGTTCTGTGTCTGCAGAAACGTGATATAATTACTTACAAGAATAGGCAGTATAAAGAGAGAATAGGCAGTATAAAGAGAGAATAGAGTGACAAAAAAGTGGAGAGAGTCTGAGGAAGACTTACTATCTTCACAACCTTCACAAGGTATCTTTATGTGACTCTATCAGATTTTGATATTTCTACCAAAGAAAGAAGGGGTATAGCTCAGCCTAATGAGATGGAAGTCTAGAAAATTGTAGGGCTAAACTGTCTCACCTTATTCATGTGAGTAGTCTTTTGAAATCAACAAGACAAATACTAAAAGTAAGCCAGATGTAGTTAGACATTCAAGAAGTATTTGTGTGTCAAACTTAGGTTTCTTCAGGTGATGTGCTTCACTGAGTCAATGAACTGGGACTCAGGAATACTACTGATAATATTTCCAACCCCTGGGCTACAAAATCTTGAGCATGCTTGTTTCTGTGCCTACTTGCACTGACTTTCTTTCTTATTTATTTAGTTTGGAAACCCTTTGAGGCAGAAATTTATTCTTGCTGTGCATACGCACTTAGCCAAGGATATATCTTTGAAGGGAATTTCTAGGTGCAATCTTTTCTAGGTGCATTTTAAACACATATTCACAGTACAAGCTACTTTCCTTCACATCATCAGTTAGGTCCAAACTCCATTCATGTTACTTTGGCTATTTTTTGGTTTAGCAATACGAATACATTTTGTGAAGGGTTATGTTCATCTGAGAGGGAGATCTTTGGATTAGCTGGATTTGAATAAAACATTGTAAATTCCATACTTAGCCACAGCAGTATCTTTCCTCTGCATCAGACATAATTTTGCCTAGTATCCTATTATCAGTTAGCTGTTAGAAGTGAAATAGCATGTTGGTCCTAGTGCAGTATGGATAGTTAGGCAGAAAGCAAACTTTCCTAGGAAGTTTATTTTAGGATTTCATCACAAATGCCCCTAAAATATTCTGCTGATGTAATTTAATTAATTTCTTTTACCCAGAATTACCATGTGGCCTTAGACAGCTGCAGTTAGCACTAAACAGCATAAAATATTGAATCCTTAAGCAAAAGTTTGCTTTGTCAGCCAAATGCACAAAGCACGAATTCCCAAAGAGCCTCAACAATGTATGAGATAATAGGAGATAAATCTTTCAGAATAACAAGTTGACATATGTGTAGACTAGTGTATGTACTCTAAGCATTGTAAAAGGAAATTATTTCTTCAAAACCCTATGTTTTGCTCTTAAAACACCATTTATGGCATAAAATCTTCTTGTACCTCTTCTATCAGCAAGTTCACAAAACAATGCAATTGACCTTTACCATATAATGCATCACTGACAGACACATAATCAAATGGTGGGTATCTGAAGATGGTTTTATTAAATGCCCTATATATTATTTGGGCAATGACAAAAAATTAGAAAAGTCAGGTGATTTTGATTACATTTACAGTTTCAGATGCTAAAGTATCGAGTGCATTGGGGCACTTACTCTCCTTATTTGGAGTCATAGTGGGGCTCACATCCTGCTAAAAACCTCATTTGATTTTAAGTCCATTTTTTAATCCTCTACTTTCGAGTGACCCTATGTGCTCACACCACCTTATTCTTCCTTCCTCACCCAGACCTCTCCATCTAAGACAAAATATGAAATTGTCCCTACACCTTGCCTTCTAGCATTCCTTGTTTCCACTTACGCAAAATATTTCCTAAACTGAACTGCTGAGGAGAGATTCTTTGTACCATGTAAGAAGGCTAGAAGTGCGTCAAAGGGCCCTGAAGTATTGTATCTGCTGAGAAATCTATTCCAGTGCTTAATCATTTTACAGCTGGGAAGTCTTCCCTTGTGTTTGACCTGAAATCCCTGCACTGCAGTTTAAGCATATTTTATTTTTTCTTGACTGCCAATAAACATGAAGAACAATTTGTTTCTAACCTTTTTCCACAGCAGTGTCTATGCACTTAAAGACTGTTCTCACATCTCTCCTCAGTTGTCCCTTCTGTAGACTAAACAAACCTCATCCTTTCAGTCTCAGAGGTCAGATTTTCTAGGCTTTTGATCATCTTTGATACTTCCCTCTTGTTCAAAGACTTCTTAAAAAGGGCTGCTTGAGCCTGAGTATAAGGCTCCAGATGAGGTCTTGCCAGAGCTAACTAGAGGAGTCATGACACATACTGCTAAGGTGTCTTGCTCATTTTTTTTTTTGCATTCTTCATTATATTCTGGTTTTGATCTAATAAATCTACTAATCACTTTGCCCAGAAAGGCTATTTAACTGTTTGTTCTCCATCTTTTACTCATGCAAATAATTATTTCAAAGTGTACTACTTTGTTCTTGTTCTTATTGAAACAGAAGTTAATTATTTATTATTCCAATAATAAAACAAAATACTTTTTTTCCCCCCGTATCTAAGTAACTAGTGAAAATGGGAAAAATATTGATTTAGGAAAAGTTTTTCTGAACGTGCTTAATATAGCCATCTATTTCAATAGAGCAATATTAGTAACTATCCTTTGAGTAGTTTTCCAATCAGTTTTCCAGTCACCATGTTATTAGATTTACTTTACCATATATCCCCAAGTTGCTTGTACCATCTAAGTCCAAATTAAGATAGCCATTTACTATTTCTCCAGTATCCACATGGCCAATTACTGCGTTATAGAGGGAAATTAGATTAAGACTACGTCACTTGTTCTTTATAAGCTCTCCCTGCTATTTACTTATTACTCTGAGGCCTTCCAGTAATTACAAAGACGTTGTTTAAATACTTGGTTTGATATTTTGCTGGCAATTGAAGTTCAGTCAACCTATCTCTTTTTTTAAACAGAAACATTATGTTTCTTTTTCCATTAAACTGGGGAAAAATGACAAAAAAGTCTGCCTTTGAAGAAACTCCTCAGCTCACCCTTGATACAAGACATGGCAGGATCAACACCAGAGGTGATGACAGAAGGGCACAGATGGTGAAAATATAAGCGAAGGTGATTACACTGAAGACTTTTCAGATGACAGTGCTGCGTATTTGAGACACATAGAAAATACATCATAGAAAATACACTTCACTCCTTGTCTGCCCACCCAAAGCTGAACATGCATGACACATCTGAACTCTGCTATTATAGAATCATTTGCTATTATAGAATAATAGAATCACAGAATCATTAATGTTGTAAAAGACATCCAATATCATCAAGTTCGACCTTCTTCTTTATAGTATTAACCCAAAAGTACTTGGAAGGAAATTATCTGATGTGTGCCAAATTGTATAATTATTAGAGGAGATTAGAAATTTCAGATAAAACTCATCTTTCTCCTTCAAATTGTGCCCCTGGAAGTGTTCTGCAGTTGCGTTGAACTCACTAAATGACTTGATCCATGGCCCATCATTTCCATTGATCTATAGCAGCTTTGCGGTTAAGGCACTCCAGAGCTATTTCTTATCTCTCTGCCACTGACTTCTCCTGACAAAGCACAAATTTCTCTGTGGCTTAGCTCCTGATGAATGAAATGTTCCTAGCAAACATATTGTGAAGATCAGCCCATTTGTGATGTGTTCACACAGTCCACATAATGTTGTACTTGGGGAAAAATATTCTGACATAAACAACGTGTTTGTGAGGCAGAAAGAGTAGATTCTCAGCCTTCTGTTCCTGTCCAGCACCTACATTCCTCATTACCAACACAGATGATATCTGTATCTAAAATTTCATGAGAGTGCGTTAAGAAAACCTGGACAAGACTAACACATACCAGAGACTGAAGTAATATCACAGTTATCTTGTTGGAAAAGAAAAAATAAACACAATTATCTGAATAAAACCAGAACTTGCAATACTTAGATAGGGGGCATACCAGTTTTGATTTGAATGAGTTACCAATTCAGTGCTCGTATATCTACTTAAGCTGTCAAAACATTACATGCCATGGAATATATTATATATATTAGATGGGTCAGATTTAGGCCACTTCCTTCCCACATAAAAAAAATCAGAGCTGGTTAAGTAGGGCACAGATTTTAAGCTTGCTCATGGCTTCCCATAATCCTACTCTCAACAACTGCTGTTGTGGGAGCCAAAAGGAGAACAGGAGGAATCAGAAGGAATAATTTATAATTTTTTTGTTATTACTGCCTCTCAGCCTGATGTTCCAATTACTTTCCTCTGACAGAAGTCCTTAAACAGACAAGTGTGATATTTACCAGATGACTTAATCATTTGACTACATCTCTCACTCTCTAGAAGGTGCCTGGGATTCTCAGCATTTGCTACATATTGTTGCAGTCTCTCTACCACTCTGTCACCCTCCACATCAGAAATATTGGATTGACCCATCTACTGCTCAGTAATCTACAGACCAGCTGGCTGCTGTACATGAGGTTGTGGAAAAGGGAGGAGACTAGGATGCTCTGAAGCAGATGCAAATTACATCTCAATAGGACTCAGTGTTGAAAATATGTACATACCCTATCATGCTGGACCAGTATTCTGCCTCCATCCCTGTCCAGGAGATGCTATTCAGGGAGAGCATGTACTCTTGTTATCTCCCTACTAGTCCTCCCATGTCCAAGGAATTCCTGTCTATTTGCTTTAATAAAATATAAGACTGGTTTTCCAGAGTTTCTAATTGTATCCTCTGCTGAAACTTTCTTCAATATTTGTGGCAACAAATTTCAGGATGCTGAAGGGTTTGGTGAGTTAGCACTCTGCACTCACTTCATTGATTGCCTTCACATTTCTCATAGAGAGTTCTCCACTCAAAGTTCAAGATTTAGCCCTTTAAGTCTCTCCTTTTAATACAATTACTTGACATCCTTAATCATTTCTCCCACCTTTCTGCACCTTTTCTAACTCCACCATGACTCCTTGTGATGTGAGAATCAAACTTCAGATGGTGAGAAAGATGTGTGTGATTTTGTACTGCAGCAAAATTGCACTTTCTGTTATGTTCTCAGTGCCCTTTCTGACGAAGATTGAACTTTTTTCTTCCTTTTGACTGCTACTGTGTCTTAAGTTAATGACTTCAGAGAAGTACTGGTGATGATGGTTAGCTCTCTTCCCTGAGGCGTAACTGCCAGTTACAAGTTCAGAATCCCGTAAGGACAGTTGAGAATATTTTCCCTCAAGATTAATTACTTCACATTTTTTGCACTGACATTAATTTGATTGTTTTTTCTTTACTCAGTTTTGTTAGATCTTTCTGGAAAACAGGCCTGCAAAAAGGCACATCCCACAACTGCAAATGCAACGTGCAACAACTTGGGATCCTTCGTGCGACTGGAGCTCCTCCACCACACAAAGCATTTTGCAGATATCCTGCACAGAGGTATCTCAGCACACAGGAACATTTATTGTCCTATCTGAACAGGCTCTCAGGTGCTGGGAGAGCAGTTAAGTTAAAACACCTGCATGCTTAGCAGGGATTTGCATGATTGTAAAAGTGTTCTTCAGCTATTTCTGGAATGAGTAAAATATAAAATGCTTGAATTTGAGCAGCTATGATTTAATCTTTAGGATCAAAAAAGGGAAAGAATTTCCTTGCCTGAACAGCTATGAGAATTTTGCAGTCCAGTGAAGAGTTCACATACCTTCTCCTTCACTGTTCTCTGTGTGCAGCGACAGCTGGTCTGTCAGCTCCTCTGACTATTCAGTTTGTTTGTTCAGTTCTAAGGGACCGACCTTTTATGTCAGGCTACTCTTTTCTACAGGGACATCAGAAACACTGATTCCCCTGACATTTCCATGAGAATGCAGAACACAGAAAGGTAAAGGAAGCATACTTTACATTTCATCATGGATTTAAATAATATTGTAGTGTAATATCAGGCAGGCAAATTAATTTCAAGTGTAACAACAAAGCCAGATTACCCTACTGTTTTCAAAAATTCCCCAACGTAAGATGGATTTGACAATGAAAAGTAGCAAATAAAGATTTGTGACTAGAAAGGGAAGACCTGGGCAGGGAATGTCAGAGACAAGAAACATGTTGGAGTCTGTAAGAATCATGTAAAGGGCTATCAAATTCAGAGTAACTAACACCCTTTGGACTTTAGGAGCTAAAATAGTAGTGCACAAGCTATGTGTTTTGGTGATCTGTGCTTTATATGCTACATGAACCCTGTTTCACTTTATCCATTCTCTGTTTCCAAAGCTGGTACTGAAATGAAATGCCTCAGAAATTGATGTACTTCTCAAGCAAACTTCAGTAGTGTATGTGAAAGACAGTTCAGTCTTCAGTGCTCTCCCACAATGTGGAAGTTATTGGTTTATTATCTTCAAGATGTTTGTCTTTTGTTTAAAAAAGGACCACAAGAAGATTATACCATAAAAGACAAATCATACGTTCTACCTCAGGTGGCCACTCCAAGTGGGCACTCCAAGAATTCCTCTTCCAGGATGACTTAGTCCATACTCTGCATTAATATTCCCTAGAAAAAAATTAGCTGTTTCCCCATAGATCCTGTCTCTGCATGCCAGAAGCTTTCACTTAAACTTTTCTCAGCACAAGGTCCCTCAGGCAAACAGTGTCAGACCCTTAGAGGACAACAATAGTCTAATCTTATTTCCTGACTGTGACATATGGGGAGAAGCTGATGGAGCTGGGATTGTTCAGCTCAGGGAAGAGATGGCTCAGAAGGATCCTCTCAGTGTGTGTAACTATATGACAGTTGGGAACAAAAAGACAGAGCCAAGCTTCTCAGTGGTACCCAGTAAAAGGACAAGAGAGCACATATTAAAATACAGGAAATTCCGTTTAAACCTAAGAAAAAGGTTTTTTCCCTGTAAGGCTGGTGTAACAATGGAACAGGTTGCCAAGGAACCTGTATCCTTGGAGACAATTGAAAACCCAATGGGACTTGGCTCTGAGCAACCTGCTTTAGCTGACTCTGGTTTGAGTAGGGAGAGTTGGACTCAGGAGATGCGAAAGGCTCCTCCAAACTCAACCCTTGTCTGTGATTCTGTGTGAACATCCTCAAGTTTGCAAATATTAAACTCACTGCTCTCCTTTCTTGCATATTTATCACAGGATATACAAAGGTTTGAATGCAACTCTTGAGCAAGTGTGTTTGTGATAGGATGTATTCAAACCAAGACAACTCGGGAGAAGAAGGGCAATAAACTTGAAACACACGGGTATAATTTATTTTTGGACACCTGTCTCTGTCACATACTGTAAGGCTGGAGCTCCACCGGGAATTAAAAGGCAAAATCCTCCAGAACCATTACAGACCACGTGTCACAAAAGAACTTGCATGTATATTTGCCTACAAATTTTAGTGCCTCTTGCTTAAGCACTATGCTCATTCAGGACTAAAATCCACCAATATTAACAGGCACTTCGCCTCTACAGAGTAACCTGATTCATTACACTAATACCTTTTCGGAGATTTATTCCTCTCCTGAGGTATGCATTTTCCCTGCTGTTTTAGGAAAGTCTATGACAGACATTATGATGTGTTAAGTGAATGGCTAAAGATTCCAAATAGTCCTAGATAACAAAGAACACTTTTTCTTTAATGGGCTTTAGAGGAGTAAAGTAAACATATATGGAAATTTAAGAGCACCAGTTGAAGTGTTTATGAAGTTGTACATGAGCTATTTGGTTGTAACATTGCTTAAATGTAATTTAGAGGTCCTATTTACAAAATGTTTTGTCCTTTTTTTTTATGTGGCTAGGCAATTTACAGTACTGTCCCATTGTGGGCTAGAGCATCATGCTATAAAATTGAGATCCACCCTTTTTTGTTTCTAATGGCAGCTGGGCTTCTTAGTTCTAGGAAATGTTTTCCTCAAGTATGTGGACATACACATATCAGGCTCATTCACCCATCATAAAATACACAGAAATTAGGCCAAGAAATCCCTTTGAAAATATTTCAATTGCCTAACTGAACTCAAAAGCTCTTAATTTCCGGAAGAATGCAAAGATGTAAGCAAAAGTACAAATATTGCTAATAAATATACCAGGGCTTACTTCTCCATCAGGCAGTGCAGAAAACAGTTGTCTTTTAGCATGACCATGGTTAGATGAGTTTAGCCCCCGTTGTAGCAAAATGTCTTAACTATGGAACGTGTTTTTCTACAGCAGGTGTCGAACTCCCTTGACCTTATTTGCACCCGTGAGACAAATGAGTAACTGTTTTTCTCTGACAAAGAGCATGTGTGTGATCTTGACATACAGTTGTTTCTGTGATTTTGGGGAAGTCTAAGAGTAAACAACTTCTCCCAGCTAAACTTGAACTTTAGGAGGTTTGTGATTGATTAGTTTATGTGATGCCTCTTACAAGGACATGAGTTTTTATTCTCTCTAGTCATCTTTTTTTTTAAGCCATCCAGAAACCCATAGCTGACCTCTCCCTTAAGCATCTCCAGATGCACTTCTTTTTCAACCTCAGCTACTTCTGGAATCTGTGGCATCCTAACCTATGTAATACCATTCAGCACAGGGCTGTTCCTTTCTAGAAGATTTATTTCCTGGACATGTATGTTAAAAAGCTTTTCCTTACTTCATACCAGTTCCTCCAGGAAGGGGAAGTGAATTTGCCTCATTTTGCAATGCATTGGTGGTATGAAAATTATGTACTATGTGAGAAGATTTATCTGTGTGGATTCAGGATTTATTTCCTCCAGGGTTATGATGATGATGATGATGATGATGATGATGATGATGATGATGATGATTATTATGTAATCCTTTTTCAGAGGGAAAATATAGTATTCTATATAATGGCTTTCAGTGGAAGTTAATAACAGTGTAGTACACAAGGCTTTACCCTTTACTTTTTGTGTGATTTTCAGGTGTTTGGTTCAAAGGACAAAATACTTGTGCCTCCCATTTAGAGAGTACCGAGCTGTATTGGGAAAAAAATCCACTTGAAAAGTCTACAGTTGTTAGCAATCATGAAATAGTAATATTTTAGCTTGTTTTCAAATGATTAAAATTCATTAGCTTTTATATTTGAGTATAAGATTAGAAGAACTGCAAAGTGTACAGCAGTGCATAAAAATATTCACAGAGACTTAATACAAAATATGGTTAAACACAAGTGCTTCTGAGATATTATAATAATAGAAATTCTCTTTCCAAAGCAAGTAGGATACCACTTGGTATACAGAAATAAAGCAATTTTAATTCATTTGTTTAGTTTCATGAATGCCCACTGTGAGCCATATCTAAAAATTGATTCATTCAGAAAAGAGATTATCATGAGCAGACAATTACTTCCATATTTTTCAATTTAAAAAAAGGACAAAAGTTTGTTCAATATATGGGCTGTCAGCTCCTATGACTTTTTGAGATGTGAATCACATGTAAAAAATGAAATTATTTCCTACTTTGTCTATATGCAAAAACAAAGGGAAGAAAACAGCCTTATAGTTTGAATACTGAGCTGGAATTTGAAACATCAATCTAGCATGCACTAATAAATGTCCACTTGCTTTTAGAGTTAACCCTTGTGGACTGGAAAAGGTTACTAAACTTTCCTGCAAAGAGATCTAGAAATATAGATATAGACTTAGATATCTTCTATTTTTTGCCATCTTTTTACTTTCTGGCATAAGAGCTAAATGTTTAGGAAGGGAGATGATTTCTCCTTCATGGTATAGAACTAATTGTTCCATAATTACTTTTAAGTGTATTGTTCCATAATTACTTTTAAGTGTATAAGTACTTGCTTTTAAGTTCAGACATACAAATATATACATAAAATATATAAAATATAAATAAAAAATATACATACTACACATCCTCAACCACTCTCTTTTGAGTCTCTGAAAATGTGCAGGACTTACAAAGCCAAGAGGAACAGCTTACGTGCATGGCCTGGATTTCTGGGGAGGAGAGCTGTGGGATTTGGGGTGCTGAGCATTGCTGCAGGTGCTGTACAAGAAAAAAACCCCACTCTATTGTGTATTCTGAAGTCCAGCTACCGGTGGTGCTTCTCTATTGTAGAAAAAGAGCTGATGTTGCAGACACGCCAACAATGGTCCTTGATTTGCTGCACTGCTGCCAGAAGTGCTCGTGAAATGCTCGTGGAATCGTGGAACAAGATGTGACCAGGATGTCTCTGTCAGGATAGGCATCAACACAACAGCAAATCACCTCCCTGTTTGACGGCCTCCTTGCAGCTCTACGGCCTGAAATTACTCAGACCTGGCTTTGTGAAGATCCACTTAATTTTCACCTTGCAGTCCAACATTTTGTTCCATTACAACATCATTAGCCAGTCAAAGGTTTTGTTTCAGGTTTTCAATAAATATGTCATTCAGTAGTACATTTAATCAACATCAGCTGCTTTTGAACTAAAGACTTTTTTAAATAGTAGGTACAAGAGTATTTTCAAAAATACAAGGGAAATAAAATGAAAACACGTATAAAATTAAACAGTTGAAACTGACTTCTCTTCCAAATACAAAACATCAAGTATTTGCTTTGTTATACTATCATATAGAAGGCTTATAAATTAAACCTCAGTCAGAAGATCAGGCAGTACAAATGCTGGGCTGCAGCAACTGGATTTTGGGATCTGGAGTACACATTTAGGGGAGGCAGAAAACATTTTCCATCTACTACTCTTCTACACAACTCCTGCTACTCTAACAATTTAAGGTAATAGAGCACCTGGCCACTACTGAGTCTCCATCTTATTAGAAACACATTGACTCCGATGGCTGCTTGGGAAGCCAAGAACCGCATTTGTCACTGGGGTATCTCATCTGACATCAGTGAGATCAGAATTTGGCTTTAATCCTCCAAAATGTACACAATTTTTATACAGGGACTATGTGAAAATTCACTTTGACTGCCAGGCTAATTCTACTGTATTTGGAGAAGGACACTGAATGTTCCTCTTTATTCAAAACTTTTCTTAATAGCAATTTATTTTGTAGCAGCAGATAGGGCTGGGCCTTCACACCACATGCTGTCTGGAATATTGTAGGCTAGAGAATAGTCAGGTTTCTTCTCACTGAAGAATGGAAACTTGCTGTATATTGTTCAATTTATATGTTCAGATTTTATTTTGATTTTGGCTGCTGAATAGAAATTGGAAAACAGAATAAATTTTGTTTAATGGAAAGTGTATGAAACAAGATATAATGGAAAGGATAACTGATTGGTTAAAAATACTTTTTTTTTTTTTTTTAATCTATAGATGGTTCAGAGAATTTTTATTTTTAAGAAAAGCTTTAAATGAAGCAAGGGCTTCTGGTAGAAGAATTTCGAAGTTACCTTTTCATTTCAGATGAATTTTAGAAAATTGTTTTTGTATTCATAAAATTTAATGGTAATTTGTTAATTCTCTATGGCACAGAAGTGTACATAGTGTTTAATTTGTCTCCTACACTATGCCAAATTTCTGTTTGTTCAGCATCAGAACTTTCAGTCACTGACCTCATTTTTAATACCAAGTTCAGATGTATTTTAGATTTTTGCACTTTGAGGAGGTGGCTCTGATAAAAAACGGTCAGAGTTTAATTTTCGAACTGCATTTCCATCTGAAAATCAAGACCTTCTTAGTGCCTTGAATTCAGATAATTTGTCACTTTCAAAAATTTAAGTTGAAACTCCTAGTAAATTAAATAGTAGATTTCTATCTATCTCCAACACAGGGCAAAACACAGATGTTGGACATCCCTCTCACTTGCCTGTGTTCATGCATGTATATGCATACATATATATGTATCACATGTGCAAAACTTACTTAATTTTTTTACAACAAAGCTTCTTCAGCTATTTAAAAATTTTTATTGTTCTACAGATTGGGAGCAATCATTGCTGGGACCTCTGAACAAGCTGACTTCTACATAATTATCATAAAATCATCTTTATGGAATATTTCTCCTGTATTGTTTGGAAAGTAGTTCTATATTTTATAAATTGTAGACTTTTAATTAACCTTTCCTTTCACAGACTTTTTTAAAAGGAAAAAATAAGAAAAACTAGGACGCTGCTAGAATTGATTATGTTATTTATTACAGAGCTTTAAAAACATTTTCATAAATGATTGGCTAATGACACAAAGATTTACATCCTGCATTCTGACTTCTGCTTGCTCTAATGATCCTATCTATAAATGGTTAGCAGGTTTATGGCACACAAAAACCTGGAATTTTCTCTGATTTTCATCAAAAATCATGCCCAGAACATGTTCTTTGGCATCCTGAAAACCAAAATAGAACAGGAATGTGTTTCTTAGCATGAAATATTAATCTGAACTGAAGTATGTTCACCCTCTGGGGGTTCTATTCTGATTTTTAGTGGTTGCCAAGTATCTTTATAGATGACTGATTTGGTAAGTCCTCTACCCAGCATTCAGCAGTACAAGCACTAGAAATATGTCATCGCATAATATTACAGTGATGTGATCTTGCTAATGAGATACAAATATAAATTGCAACTAAGAAAAGAGATGTTTTTACCTTGTCCTGTGAAGAGTGCAATTCCTTCAGGGCTTCCCCCTCCCTGCCATGTGTTATCCTACAAACAGGGAGACTTCATCCAAAGTCAGAAGCATCCCTATCTTGTGTAAATCTGGAACAACTCCCATTGCTGCCTTCTCCAGGTATCTCTTTCTTATTTTGGAAATGGAAGACTGAGAGATTTTGGTAACTGAAAAATTGCCTACAAGACCTGGGCCATGTAGTTCATTAATCCACTAAATACACAGATCACATCTCATGGTGCACTTGCTTGAAAACGCCATCCACCAATATAAAGCCAGAATGTTTTTAAAACAAATAGAGGCAAAATTTCACTTTGGGTCAAGAAATGGTACTATTACAGAAATAAGTACTACTTTGTACTCATATATTATGAGCTAGACTGCGGTGGTACCAACAGTCTTAGATCACAGACAATAAGAAAAAGTAAAATTTATGTCTATCTTAGAAGTCTACTCAGTAAAATACATGCAAAATATGTTACATGCTTATTTTTTGAGGATGATGCTTGTCATATCCCTTTTGCTTTAATAGGCTATTAGCAAAAGATCTTGTGACTTCTGAAACATGAGAGGAGATCCTGTTATAGCACTGAGAAGGGGAGCAATTTGCATACTTTTTTTTTAGATACTATGACATTTCTTTGCATATTGTTAAATTTCAAAAGAAGAGCTCCTTTCTTATCTGAGATGAGTTACATGGTTATCTGAAGTGAATGTATGTGACAGTTACTGTGTATAATCAATCACTGAAGACTCAATAGGTATTTCATTTTTTAAAATCACATAAAACTAATAAAAATATGAGATATATAAGTGTTAAGAAGCTACCTAAAATATATTACAATTTGAAAAAAACCCAACATATTAGTTTCCATCAGTTTATATCTACAGTTGTAGTTGCCCTAAGGTCTGATAGAAAAGAAATTTTTTTGAAAGCTAGTCCAGAAAGTATTCTTTGTGGCTAGAAATAATGAAAACAAGTCAGTATGCATGTATGTAGATGAGAATGCAGATGCCTTTATCTTTCCTAAATTGAGTGGGAAAAGGCTCAACTGACAACTGAAGTAATTTTGGCAATGTGATGAAAGCTTGCAGCACACAGGCAGCTCTGTCAGAGGCAATGCCCTCATCAGAAATAACACTGGAGGGATAATTGGTAAGAAATGGATATCCAGAAAATGCTGGAAAAGACCAGCAAAGCAAACAAAGAATTGAAAACCTGCCATCTCTGTATCATTTATATTTGGATTGAATCCCTTCAATGCCAAAGAAGTTGGGTCTACATGTTGCAGAGCAGCAGAGGCTACTTTATTTTCATGTAATAATTATTATCTCATTTTAACTTGCTAAGAACACACATCGGGATGCCAATTGAATGTGCAAAGTACAGTACTAAGAGCAAGACTTCATGGTTTGGAGTTTAGAGGCTCCATTAGTTTCTTTGTGCATTGATAAATGAGAGTAGTGTGGAATAACTTTTGAAAATGGAGTGTCCTCAGACTTCATTCTGTCACCAGCTGTCCAGTGCCTTTCATACATGCTACCTATTTGTTTAAAGCCAATGGTGATTTTAATATTAAACAAAGCACAAATTAGTTTACAGTGGCAGTTGTTGCATCAGGAGGCTGAAGAACATTTCTTTCACTGTTTCTTTTGGAAAGATCTGCAACAGCACTTCATGACTGTGGTATGTTTCTCATTGCTGAAAGAAACCTGTCTCCTTTTGAAGCCATAGATAATACTGGTGCTACACGATGTCACTTATTTGCAAATGGCTATCAGAAAAGAAGACAAAAATTAACCTGTACTACCAGCTGTTAAAATTCACCTTCTGCCTTCAGGAGGTGATTACATTCAGTTCCTCAGGGTAAAGGCATCCTTTTGTTAGGTCTTCCCGTTACTTTCACACAACATCCCCAAAAGGTCCCACTTACATGGGATGTATACCAAGCTTGCTGCAGTGATGCAGTCTGGCGCCTCCACAACAGAGTGCAGCCCTGCTCCTCACGCACTGGCTGACACTATGGAAAATTTCTGCCACACATGATCAGGCTTTCATCGCACACGTCTTTGTGACTAATAGTTCTACTCATTGTGAACTATGTTTTTTCAACCTTTTTTCCTGGATTGCTTCATATAAAATGCTGAGAATAGAATTATTTTACCAAGGCAAAAAAAAAAAAAAAAAAGAAATCTTACTAAACTGAAAAAATGCTGGAAAGGAATTTGCTCCATCTTTCTCCCCTCACAGTATATATACAGAGTATTAATCTTCAGATAGGCAGAGGATGATAACTGGTGTGAGCAGGCATGCACTCCAATCAACAATGATTTAATTCCATTCTAGTTCTAACATTTAAAAACAATATCCCTTCCAAGTATCATAAATCAAGTCCTTGTTAAGGAAATACCAAATTACTCACTGCTGCTAAAAGGCCATCGATAGATTTTTATATTTAGGGGGAATATTTCACTGCTCTTTTTTGTTCAGATTTGGTTGTTGGCTATTAACTTTTCAATAGGAATGCTACAAAAGGCTTGTTCAGCACATCTCTATCTTCAAACTTGAGATGGAAGGGAACCATCTGCAGAGCATAAAGTACCCTTGGCACAACAATCATCTTGCAGGCAGCTGCTCTCCCATCATGAGAGAGGGAGCTGGTTTCAGTGCCTGTGATTTCCTTCTAAATTATTAGAAGTTTATGTGCTTCACACAAGTGACTGGGGTTATTTTGGCATGTAAGTAATCTAATTAAGGTATGATCACTAACTGAATAACTGTGATTTACTACACAGTCTAGTGGGGAAAAATAAATGTGTTCCACAGTGAGAAGGAATGAATAATAATAAGGCATTATTCTTCAGTTACCAACATAATTTAGTTGATGGGCTGTTAGATTATGGGCTGGACTTGATGACCTTTAAGGTCTCTTCCAACCTTGTTGATACTGTGAAACTCTGCCTGGAGTTACCCCACTGAGTTCAATGTAGCTTGGTAAGGAGAGGAAGGGAAAATTTGAGCATTTTCCCTCTAATCCAATTTATACTTCGTATATTCAGTTTACAGTAATTTTTTTCAATTTGTAATTTCACAGCTTACTGGTAATATTACCATTTTTGGACAGATAAGTTTCCAGGCAACTTTGCTGCACATTTTATGGACTCCCACATAGTAAATATCCTGCAGTGATTATCATGTGTTTGCACAGTTGAAGGATGAAGAATGGATGGAATACAAAGCATGACCATTTCAAAGTGTGGGTCAGTGTATGATCAGTGGAAAACTCTATGAAGATTTGAATAACTTTGTTAAGATGAGTCAAATAGGGATGTGAGCAGCTGGTTAGCTGCTTCATGAAGTGACTGCTCCATTAAAATCATTTGAAATTGCACTGATTTGCTACAAAAATGTCTGGCACCTGTTTCAAACTACATTTTTGTGGCCTGATCACAATGTTCAGAATGCAGTGGTTCACAGATAACATCATATTTTTCTAACTGAATGCTTCAGTCAGGCTTTAACTGTTATTCTAATTCATGCCTACTAAAATCAGTGGAGACAGCCTGAAAGATTTTAATAGGCAGTGAATGAACATTAGAGTTCTCTGTAGAAACACTCCTTTTAACATTATTCTTACTTAACTTTAAAAGTTACATTTTCTTATCTTTTTCCTGGATAAATTTAGGAAAGTTTTGCAGCATTCCTATAAAATAGAAATCAAAATATACTCACTGACCTGAAGTGCAAAGTAACTTTCCTGGGGCAATGAACCCAATGGATAGCAAAATCATAATCAGAAGCAGTACAGACATCTGCCTATATCTTTAGGCTACAATAAGATACCTTTGTCTCCAAATGCCTTTCTAAATTATTTTCTTAATCTGTAACGCTGGAGATTACATTACATGTTTATGTATGTTACTTCATATGAACATGCCAATTAATGCAGGTGTGTGTTCAGGTAAGTTTGGGGAATGGTTTCCTGGAAGAGTAATTTACTGTGGAAAGGTTCAGACAAAGCAAGTGTCAGTCACTACAATTACATTACTAAAGTAAAGCCAATAAGGAGGATAAATAGAGACTTTCTAATACATTTGGATGGATTTATATTGATCCTGTGATGTATTTGTGCATCACAAGGTCATCTCTGCAGGAATTGACATGGGCATCCAGAATAGGATTAGCTTTGCAGCAGCATACATTGTGGTAACTATAGTTACTCTGCTGTTTCTGAAATTTGCAAAGAGTGTACAGTCTTTTGCAAAAGAAAAGAATATGTGAACAATAGATAACCTCTTTCTCCTACCTCGATGACTTAAGAAAGTTGTTTGGGGGTTTTTTCCTTGGCTTATTTTCAGTTTGAATTTTTTTGTTATTATTAATTTTGCCTATGCCTCTCATCTGCTTTAGAATATTCTTGCTTGTCTACTCTTCTTCCCTATGTCTCAATGTCTTCACAAACCCTTTTTTATTTAGCATTCCCCAAACATTGTCCTCGCTCTGTTTATTTTTTATTTTCATCAACAGTTAATTCAAGTCTCAAGAAAAGTCTCCCTTCCTTACACCTTGCTCATATTTAGTGATGTTCACCTCAGTCTCTAATCTCCCCTAGCTCTCTCTGCTTCCCCTATAGTGGTTTTCTATGATACCACTTCTAATCTCACTTTCATAACACTCTCATAGTCCTATGTTTTGTTTTTTTTCCCAGTTTCTTTCTTTTTCCAGGTCTTTGAATCCCTCTTTCCTATCCTAAACAGAGTAAATAGTTTCTATTGCCTGTTTTCAGTTTCATACTCCTTGTCTGACATCATTGTTTCCTTGGCTTTCCTCCCTTCTTTCACTCTGTCTTAAGGCTGTCATACCTTCTCTTCCCTACTTTTCTTTGCTGTCACTCCTGGCCCTCCATTCCTTTTCAAAACACTGTGTATGTCACACTTTTCGCTGCATGGCTGTCATCTCCTGTCAGTTCTGGTTATGTATTGTGTGCTTTCACAATCAACACAAGTGGGAAATGAGATATTTTGAAGATATTGCTGCAGCTCAATTCTGAGAACAGGCACTGCAAAGACAGCACAGCTCCTTCAGCAGATAAGGGACTGGTGCTAGATGTGACAGTTTGATTTAATGAGAGGAACATGAGCACATCTCATGAACACATCCCTTTGTTGGAGGTGGATTTCCCTGTCCTGAACAGTTTTGTCCATGTGTCAGTATTAAAGAATTTCCTAGGCCGCCAACCTCACTCCTGTCCTGTAAAATTTCCAACCAACTCAAGCCTTGTGCAAGCTAAAGATGCCCTCGCACTTCCCATACATGATTTGTGCTTCCAAGTGACTGCATTTTCTTTATTGTGATAGGCTTTTGAACTTGAAGTTGACAGATTTCTAGAATGAGACTCAATTCTGACAACCAGTTTTTTCCTTGCAGTCACCAACTAAAGAAATTCAAGGCATCACTCTTGGTGAGGCATCCAAGTCCAATTTTAAAAGCAATGACATCTGATGGCAGAATATTGGTGCATTTTGTATTAAAGACTACAATGTACCAACAAGGACGCCAGATTCTGCTCACTGATCAGCCAGCCTGCCTTATGGCAGCAGCCTTTGCCTGCAGAAGACATACTTAAGTACAATATGCCTAATTTTGAATAACTATATTGAAATAATAATTCTGTTTCTCTCCTTTGAGGAAGGTATTTTCCCAGTGACAGATTAGTGGAGCTTCCATAAAGAGAAATCAAAAAGTGTTTGTGTGTGGGCTAAGCTAAAGATTTCCTTTTACCAGTTCGTAAGGACAACATATTCTGACACATCTAGGAGAAAGCTGGAATTTTCACACAATGGCTTGGAAACACTCTCACCACTGGGTGGAATGAGCCACATTCTGCAGTTGGTGAAACAGTTCCTTGGGTTTTGTGTCCTCAAAATATATTTAACACAACCTGCCACTGAAAAAAAAATTTGGATTTCTGTTAACCTAACAAGGAAGAGTTTTCTCAGCTGAAGGGAGCGTGAAAAGGTAAGCATTTCCCTGCTGTTCATGACTGCCAGAACTGTTCTTCCCTGAAGCTGCTGCTGGCTGAAGTTCCTTTTGCAACAGATCTGTGAACCATACTATGAGAAGAAAGGTCAGATAAGCACTGATACATTTTTCTAGTGTGCTTGGATATATCAGTAATAACTATGAGATTGTAAACTGGTGAGCTAGACTTTGTGCAGCTGCCAGATACAGGAAATTTTCATCAACTCAACTTTCATTTCATTTAAATCTTCGCTCTAGTTTCTAATATAATCAACACTACTTTCTTCAACATAATCTTTTCACCAATTGTTACTGAAGCAGGCTGTTCCAAAGCTATGTAAATGAACTTCTGACCTCTGTGAGTAAAGGGAGGTAAAAGATTCTTGGCCTGTAGCACTTTGCAGCAGATATGAAGGCAGAATGCTTCCAAGATGCTGGCAAAAGTTAGCCAGTGCACAAAGCAAGTCAAAAAGAGGGGGGATATGTTAGCTGCAGGACCAAATACTGACAAGTGTCAAGAAGAATCTTCTTCTACAGTGTCAATATTTTTGCTTTACTTTGTAAAAATATTTGCCCTCTGCTGTCCTACAAACAGCAATATTAGAAACACGTTTTCAAATTGTATGAACCATCACAGCAGAGGTGATTATTTCAATAAAATGTATTTCACTTAATCTGGGCACACACAATCATGACAGATGCTTTATTGCAAAAGCTTCTAGAAAATCAATTCCTTACAGTAAATAGAAAAATCTGTAACTTCACTAGGACAGTAGTCACAAGTTTTCCTTAAGGAAATGTAATTGTCCACTGCCATGGGTTTACATGGTCTTTAACCAAGTGTTAAACATGTGAAAAATTGAACTTCTATCTTTCCACAAAAACACAGTCAAACAAAGATTTAAAGAAGCACAATAAAAGAAATTCAAGATTATTATTTTTGTTTCCTTTAGCACTTTATTTCATTTTGTGCCTAATGCTTCCTTTTGTAAGAGTTTCAATGTCAGGTTGGGGAAACACTGTGGATTTTCATTTGTGTATGTGAATGTCAACATTATAGAAAAGATAATTTCCTGCATGAGCTGGAGACCTGGAGGGCAACAGGCTTTCAGATCTTGGAAGGCACACGTGTCATTCCATTTATATTACTTTACCTTAGATGTCCCAGTTTCAAACCTCAAATTGCTCTGGAGTCCAGAATGTGGAGCCCTGAACTCTTCAAAATTACTGAAACACCATTCAAACAGCTTCTTTCTAGAAGTAGATGTTTTGGCTTGAAGATTGGGAACACAACTTTATGGGAAGGAAATTCAGCCCATGAATTCCTCCCCTGGTAACCGAAGGACAGGGGCACATTTATTTCCTTCCATGAAAATTCCACCAGAAATTGCAAAGAGTGCCAGTAAAGGAATTCAAGGCCTTTCAAAATTTTAAGCAAGGTTTTCCCAAACTGAGAGGTTCTAAAGGTAAAATACACTCTTCATCACTGCTTGATATTTACATTCAGAGATCCTATCTACACAAGAAAGGTACTTTTTCTGTACAGTTTGAGATGTGATTTTAAACTGATATAAAGAAAATGTATGCTTTCTGGGTAAATAATTTGTTCAATTTTTTATTGCATTATTTGAGTTCATTCATTTTGAGAAGAACCAATTGAAAAGTTGTTCTAAAGTTTATTGTTTGTAAGGAAAACTGGCGACAAATATCCTTTGGTTTCGGTCTCACAAAGAATAGCATGGCAAGTTAAAATGAGGTCTTTTATGTCCTGTGGCAAAAGGGGTCAAGGACACCATTAAGTACCATTTGAGAAAAGGATGTTTATATGGCAAATAATTCTTCAGTTTTCTGCTGAAGTTCATAAAGTTAAATCTTTTTCTCTCTCTATTCAGCACAGGTTCATTTTAAGGCATTTGGATGTCTAAACATGGCGGGAAGACTCTTAAGATGGTCCTGGTGTTGTGTGCTCACTCAGTGAAATCAGCCCTTGGAAACTGTGAGACAGCTAGAAACAATCTTCTAAAATACAACACAGTACTGAAGAATGTGATCACATTTACTAGTGAGAAACTAGGCTTGTCCCAGGTGGGAGCCTTGATAAAGACATGAATGGAAGACCCCAATCTCTAGCCCTGCTCCATTTAAAGCCAGCTCCCTACCTATAACCATGGAAGAGCTTTCCATACATACGATTAGAAAGCATATTCTTGAGGCCTCCCATCCTTTTTGCTTTTACAAATCAGATCTGCAGCCCTTATCTTAGTTCATGTATAGGAAATGTGACCTTTAATACCTTTCAAACTAATACAGAAAGCAGTTATATTTGAACAGCAGCATAACCGGAGAAGTGTCCAACAAAGTGTGCCAGTAGAAATCCAGCATATTTCCTATTTTAACAGTCTGTAATTTGAGTGTTTGTTCTCTTGAGTGCCTTCAAATTACGCCAATTTCTAGAGATCAGAGTCTAGGCTAAGTACTCTCCATGAACAGATACACAGTGTATCACTGTTTTAGTTGGAATAAGGTATATATTTGAACAGATTGCTCATTGCCTGAAAGAGCTATTCAGCTGGCTATAAAAATTGTGGTTTTGACATGGGAATGTTCCTGTGGCATTGTTTTACATAGCAGTGGCTGAATCTGAAACTTTAAATTCTCTTTGGACACTTCAGCTGTGATGTGGTTTGAACTGGAGTACTGAAGGCTGTCTTTGATTCCCTACCAGAGGAGAAGTAAAATATTATTGCATGTTTTTGATGTCCAGAGAAGTCTACATTTCTTTCTTTGCAGGATCATCTTGCTATGTTGCAGGTACACTTCCTTCTTGGTGAGTAATGATGATTAATTTATTTTTCTGGTGCAGGAAACATAATTAAAGGACTCAAGCTTATAAACTTGAATTTAGTTTAAATCACTCATTGGCAAATGTTTCTATTCACATACAGAGTGGTGACTAAAGGTTGATAAAGATCTCTTGTTAATCCAATGTTTCATATACTGACTCAAAAAGGAATCATAGGCATATCCCAAGACCTTGTCAGCTTCAGGCAGCTGAAATTAGGTAAAAAATAAACATTGTGGATACTGAGTCCCATATACCACCTGAATGTGCTTTGAATAAGTTAAAGTTCTTGAAAATTAAGATGAAATGGAATGTATTATGAAAAAGTTTATGTGCATGGGTGGATTACAGCACTCCTCACTTGATAGAAGAAAGAAATTAGTAACATCAGCCACTCATTTACATGACCATGTAGAACTAGAAAATTACTAAGGAAACACATGTAACAAAAGACTCTGGATTTTATTATTTAATTCTTTTGATAAATAGATACATTGCTGATTTGGGGATACTGATGTGGTTCAATTGCAGCTGCAAGTAAGTTCACAAGTTCTGTTTTTCAGAACATCTTTTTTACCATCAATTGTTAACAAAAATTAACTTAATATCAGCTAGTGGGGAAATTCCTATTTACTAGTTTTCATCTCTCATGTAGTTGGAGCTTTATATTGAAGGAATTTCTGATGAATATTTCTTGCTGAGTTTTTATGTTTACATTACATTTGAATTAGACATTTTTGAATCATACATGAGCAGCAGCTGCTAAAAGGATGATCTGAGCTTTTTGGAGCACACTGAAAAATACAGAACTGCAAATTCCATTTCTGACTGAATTGAGGAAAAATTTCTCTTGGAGTTTTGCTTGAATGAGTCCTGTAGGATTTGTTCTAGTTTTGTCTGTCTTCAGTAAAAACAACAGTACAACTGGGCTGTTCTTTCCCTGTCACAACAGAAATGGTTCCATGAAACAACGACCCACAATGTCACCTTCATCATGTTGTATGAATATTGACTGTGGCTCTGCTTATTCAAGAACACTGTAGAAAGAAAACTGCTGATAGATGGAAAAAAAGTAGAGACTTTGGAATGAAAAGATTCAGTTGTTTAAAAATAGGTTGGGTCCTATGTGACTATTAAAAAAAAAAAAGATATAATAATCATATCTTTAAAAATAAAATAGCTCTGCTGTGCAATTTCTACTTCATTCGAACAGAATGGTGGTGTGCTGAATTTCAAGGGTGACCCTAGAAAGCATATTAGGTGCAAAGCAAAGATCAAGACCAGTGTCAAATTTTTCTCTTTTGTCTCTCTCCAATGCTTTCAGAGTCTGGAGGCAAGACTAAGTCTGACTGGGTTGAAGGTATTATATTCCCACATGTGTCTCATGAAGAAATTCCTTGGAACTAAGAAATCGTAGAAGAAAAGTCCCCTATTCTTTTTGGCTTAGTGTAAGATGTGCATATGTGAAGCATAAGTCAGGCGAGTTTTTCAAAGTCTCTTGTTTCAGACTGATCCTCATGACTGTGGTGGGTATCCTCGAACAGAGAAATTGCTATCAGCAATTTCCCTCTTCTCCAAGATCACGTGAATGCCACTGTGCTGTACTGAAGGAAGAAAATGAGGTCATATTTCACTTAAGGACAGAATGAAAGCTGAAACTGGTCTCATATTTCCCTCCATGTTTTCTTTTCTACTCTCAGTCATATCTGTATGGCTGATGGTTAACAGAGTGCTTTGCTTCCATGTGAGGAAGCATTTGTTATTGCTTGCTCTCTATTTTCCATAGCAACACAATGTCTGTTTAAGATCCAGTGGAGATGAGCAAACAGAAAAGCCTCTAGGAAGTAGATTGTAAAAGAAGCTAAATTAGACTTACCTCTTTCAGGTTAACTGTGCAGTCAGTATTTATTCTGGTATTTAAAAATGTCTCACCAAGGTCCAAAATGCCCTCAATCTTTGAGCACAGGAATGGCCATATTGGGTCAGATCCACAGTCTGCTTAGCACAGAAAGCCATCTCTGCCAGCACTGGGTAGTGGATTCCTATGGAAGAATGCAAAAGCAGGGCAAGCATGACATGACAAATGCCCTGATATACCCTTTTCTTCCTTTCCTACCCATGCTCCTCCAAGCTGCAGATGAGGAACTATTATGACTAGAAGAGGTTTTTAAATGCAGGTGTGCACAAAGTAGTTACATTACAAATAATTTTATTCCTTATTTACTCCACTAAGAGACAAATTAGAATCTCTGTGTTTGCTTATATGCTGCATTCATGGAACGTACAAGAAAAAACAGGCATGAATCAGAGATGGAAATCAGAGACTACTTGAAAGGTCCAAATTATTTACTGAGCCTTTTAAAACCATGGAATGAGTATAGAAGTGCATAACATTTAAATATCTATGCTGGTGGCCACATTTTTTTCCCAAAGAATGAAAAGAGCAAGTGAATCATGAATTAAGATACATCAGGCTGCAAAAGATGAAGTATTCTAGAGACATACTCAGCACGTGGAAAAGGCTAAAAAACATGGGTAAGGAGATACACAACAGATGTTTTGAGCCATTTGTATCAATTTTTAGCTCCTGTGATTACCAAACAAAAGGCAGTTCATGTGAGCCTTGTTCAGGCAGGCCTGCTAACACCTCACAGAGTTGTTTGACTTGCTACAACAGCCCTGATTCTCCATCAGCATGGTCATTTTCTTTAGTGTCTGTCCAGTCAAGGGTGCTCTCATTGCTTTGATATGAAATCCTAAAGTAGTCATGTACTTACTCTTCAATTTAGTAAAATAAAATTGTCACTACTACTTTGAAAATAATACTTAAAATAAATGTTAGCTAATCTCTAATTACTCACTAGCAGGTCTTGGGTTTATGATGTTCATTTTCCATTTAATAGAAATAAATTTGGATTTCAAGTATAATGTTTAGGTATTTCTACTTTTAAAAATCTTTACAAATCATATGGAGGTGGTTTGCAGATATTAGTGAAATATGCACTGTGAGAGAAGCAGCGCTCTGGTGAAAAGGGCACTGAGTACATCAGAACACAAGAAGGAGTGAAGATTTAAGTCTGTCAGCCAAACCCTACCTTTTTGTCATCTAAACCGGCATAGAGTACTATTTTCCTTCACTTATAGTTTTTCTCAACTTTATTTTCATGGTTTGTTTCATCACCAAACCCACAGAGCTAAATAGCAGCCATTTTACACATGACTTAGAGCTACTGTACTATATCAAAATATTTATGTAGGATATTATAATTAGGATTTTTCCTCTGCTACAACAAAATTGTGGTTATAGACACTTTTTAATATGCCCAGTGATTTATGAACATATCAAGTAACAGTGAACGCTAATGCAGGTTTTTACCTCAAAAACTTCAAGTTCATGGCAACAACAAACTGACACAAAATAAGTATCATCACAAAAGAGAGTAGGGAGAAAAAGAGAAGTGCCCAGGGCTGTAGGTCTTCTATTTAAGCATGCAACAGCAACAAAGCAGAAGCAAAAAGACACAGAGAAAAGCACACTGCAATTTGTCTAAATGATTTCTGTTCTCACTATCCAATCTGACAGTATTTCTGCAAAAGCTACATGTAAAACATGGGATGGTTTTTGAAACAATTTTTGTTATAGAACTATGTGTTACTTGTTTCTTGTAGTAATTCCTATTTTTTTAAGCAGCAGGCCTACATCATAAACATGAGATAAAAAGAACCACTTGAAGTCTGAATCAATTTCTGAAGTTTCTTTACATGTGGCTGAAATCTACCATTAAAATCCAGACCTGCTGCCCAAGTAGCTCAGATCCTGTGTGATCCTGTGTTCGAGTTGTCAGCTTACCACCCACGGGGTCTGAACAGTGTTCATCTCTCACGTGTCATTCACAGATCTGATGTGCACAGAAATGTTGTCTTTTTTAACTCTATGGCAAAAAGCAGCTCACATTGCTGGCACACAGGACTGTGCTGCGGCACCTGAGCCCAGCGGGGCACCTGCACCAGAGGTGACACTCCGGCAGCTGTGGCTTCACCCCCGTGAGCTGTGCAGCAGCTCTGCCTCAGGAGCAGCACAGGCTCCTCACCCTCCCCACCTGTGGGTAAATAGCCACAGCATTCAAAAACAAATGAAGGAGAGGAGAATGTAAAGTCAAAGGAATAAAAGAATAAGAATTAAAATATTCTTAGTGCTGTGCTTGGGGCTGCTCTGGAGCTGCCTCTGCTTCGCCTCAGGAAAGGCCAAGTGATGCACACACATCTCGAGCGGGAGCCCTGAGGGAGGCCCGGGGCTCTCCCTGTCTCCTTGCTTCGTACAGTCCCCGCTTCTCCAGGCTCCCGCCACTCTGCTGCTTTCTGGATCCATGACAGGTCTCTTTGTTTCAAGGTAAATGTATTCATAACATTCTGACTAAAACTGAAGAGTGTGGTTTCAAAAGGCACAGCAGGCTGACCTAAAGCTCGCTGCCGCCAAAGGCACAATGTGCGCTCTCCTGCCTCCTCTCCCCTCCTCACCGACAGGCTGGTGCTGGTACTTGCCAGAGCCCTTCTTATGTGCCAATTCCATTAGCTAAAATGGCAAAAACCCCACCCGAATACACAGTGAAAAACCGAATAATTCTCTGCTAGTTAATTAAATTAGAGCACAGCAGGGCCCAGAGTGTGCCAGAGCACGCGTAATAGAGGAGGTGCACAGCCAGCAACAGGAGGCGTGGAAAGAGGAGGGTGAAGACATTAAGTCTCCTCTCAACCCTCTCTGATCAGTTTACTAAATTTCTTTCTTTGTTTTATTTTAACTCTGAAACCCTGGCCTATTAGCCCGGCATCGTGAGGCCTTTCCCTTCAGTGCCAACAGAGTGCTGCTGCCATTTTCAAACCTGGCCCAGACATCCATGACTGCACCTCTCGCTGCTCACAAGGGCTACCAGCAATGAGCTCTCTCCTTCGTAAGGCCAAAAAATAAGTCTCTAGGACGGGAAGTATTTTAGAATGTTTAAGAACTGATTTAACCATTTTGCTACAATGGCCGACACGTAGCCTGAGCCCTTCTTGTGAAAGAAAACTAGAGCCTGCCACAGAGCCTAGATGTGCACATCTCCGAGGTTTTGTTCTAAGAAACATCCTTCTAGAGAGTAATGTTAGATTTCTCTGTGCAAGGCAATGGACTGATACAAGTGCCTGTAACTTTTCCAAAGTAAGATGTAAATATTTTCCTTAAAAATCACTCTATGAAACCATGAGGAAAATGCTGTGTGGGAGAAGCCATTATAGCCTTCATATGAATTAATCTAATAAAGTGTTCATATTGCCATAATATCAGAAAGCTCTCTTGGGTGTGATAAAATTTAGCAACTCATGCAGCATATATTTTTATGCCTTTCCTGGAAAACTGGAGAGAGCAAATCCATTGCTTTTTAGCTTTGCTTATACCCTTCTTTCCACCCCACAGACAGAGTGGCTTTTAGCAGTGCTAAGGGTGGATTGAAGAGTTTCTGGTATAAAGGCGTAGGGATAGCAAAATGCAGTGGTTGAAGTTTAAATCAGCAAATTTAAAACTGGAAATAAAACATATTTTTATCACTGAGGTATGTAACTACTGGAGCAGTTTACCACAGGCATGGAAAGCTCAGCATGTTTTGCACTTCTTAAATTTGAACTGGTTGTCTTTATAGAAAGATATTTTCTACTAAAGTTTTTGGGGTAGCCACGGGAATTGTCAGATAGCATAGGGAGGAGGTCAGCTCAGGCCAGGCCACTATAATCATCCTTTTTTACTACTAACTATGATTACCATCCTCTGTACCTAACAAGCCATGGGCTGATAGCCTTTCAGACAACCAGTATGTTTTCTAACAAAGCTGACTTCAAAGCTGAAGCTGCAGAGTGCATTCCTTGAACCCACTGAAGAGCAGATGTCTCAAGTGGCCTGCAGAGAACTGTGAATTTGGAAGAAGTTCTACAGTTAGGGCCAATTACCTTAGTTCACCTTACATGACTATGGATTTTAGAGAAAGTAATCAGCTCAGAGTTGTGCAAGTGCTGTACAATCATATATCTTCTGCTTTCCAGTTTCATTTAGAATTGACTACTTCCAAAAGAGTATTTGGAAAATCTTTTTTTTTTTTTTTTGCCTATCTGGGCAATTTCCCCAAAGAGCAAAGACAGAGATATCACTGATTTTTATTTCACTAGATGTATTCATTGTAATTATCCACTATCAGAGCCCATGTTACCAAAAAAAAGACAACTGAAATCTAACTTCGAAACAACCTGACAAGTGTCAAGCCCTATTACCTGTCACTAGAATAGCTGCATTTGATAGGAGATATCTCTTTTTGTCTAATGTCCAACTAGAAATAGGTGTTCAAAGGGAAAATTTGATAGAAAATAAATAAGAAAAATAATAAAATGTAAAATCAATGCATAATGCAAAACTATGGAAGATTACTTAGCAACAGTAATGCAATTAAATATTCTACCATCAGTGCTACGTATTTCAGGTCTACAAGTTTGCTATTTTCCAGAGTCTTCCACCTTATAGCTACACATTAATTACCTTCATTTGTCAGCTGGCAGTACAAACAGGGTACAAATGTTTAGTCTGCTGCTTGTGTTAATATCTAGGAGCTGCAGTAGACAGAAGGTTTCCAGAACTCTGCTGTGTAATCACCCTATGAAATTGCTTAGCTCAGATGTTTGCTAAGACTATTAGCATGTTTTCTTTTTCTTACACATAATGGAACCGATGAAAATGTCTTAAGCCTTTGTTTCCATTCTTAAAGAGACCATTTTATTTCACAGCAGGAATTCCACCTCAAAATCAGTTTTAGATGTACTTACTTAAAAGTTGCATTTTAGTATTCAATTCTAGGGCCAGAATGATTTACACAGTGGAAGATTTGTGTAAGCTATCCTGTTTTCCCACCTCATGAATAACAGTGTAGACAGAAATAGAGGTAAAAGCAGGTCTATAAACTACTCCTGTTGGTCTTCTCAGGCAGTGAAGCAATAGCATAATGAGACAAGAAGCACATTGAATGTTACTGCTATGCTCCCACCAAGAGAAACAAACCCGATCCCAGGCATTCACTCTCTCAGTCACTTGTTGCAAACCAGAAAGCAAATCAGAGCATAAACATGTACTTGCACAAGAGCTTTCCATCAAGCTCTGCATTGGACCAGACCTCCTCATTACCATGTAAGCCAGGCAGTGCAATGCTTCATCAAAATTCTGATTGGAGATAGCATATCATTCCTTTTCTCAAGTGCCCATCTATTAGCAGCAGACAGTTCATCGGTGAGAGAAATCCCAGCAAAAGGCATCTGACAGGACCCTGTGTCTAAACTTCTACTGACACTTCATTAGGAGGTACTGTCTGCCTCTTTGGTCACTCAGCCAGGACCATAACTCTGTCAACATTCCTTGGACTAAAGCTTTTCTATAAGCAGTAGCATCAACTGCTCTTAGTGATACTTCTTTTTTTTTAACAGCTGAAGCTAACTGAATAGATACATGTGAGACTCATCCCTGTTCCTTAAAAGGCTTTCCCAGAGAATAACAGTGTGAATATTCTGATTTACACTTGCTGTCTCAGGCCGCTTTTGCACTGCATCTAAAAGAAAAAAAAAAAAAAAAGAAGTGGCAATTCAGTGACCTAGATACTTTTTCCACATAAAAACCCAGCAGCAAAACTGGCATATTAACCTAGTTCCTCATGTTGCACTAGGCTGGCATGGATGTAACAGACAGATATGATAAGTACCCAATCTTGCAATAAATTACAAATGTCACCTAGCACTAATAGTTAATATTTGCAGGACTGGTGTTGAAGCCATGTCCAATATAACTATAGGTCTGCACAGAAGGGAGAAGGTAAGTGGCCTTTGCTATCAGTCCATGTGGAAATACCTACTTCATCTTGTTTGTGACAACTACTGAAGACAGCAGTAATGCCAGTTTTCTTGTTTCTGTACATTAAAAGAATATGATGACAATTTCTATCTTCAGTATTGTTGCTTCTGGCTCTTGCTGAGGCAGCTTACAGGTTTATACAGCTCAACTTTCTTAATTTATTTTATACAGATTACTTTTATCAATAAAAACATAAATCAAGGCTAAAATGTTTTAAAAATGAAGATAAAAACAAAAGAGGGCATCTGGTCCCCAGAGGGAGGGTTTGAGCCTCCAGGTCAGAGAGGCTGGGGAATTTTCATCCTTGTATCTCAAAGGCTGTTACTAAGGAGACCACTTTTGCTTCAGTGGGGCTGTGGGATGGACTAGTTCACATATATGAGATATTTCTGCTACTAAGAAAAAGTTCAAGCTGTGGAATCTTTTTCAGGATAGAGCACAGAAACCCACTTACAGAGGTCTTTTTAACTGCTGTACTTGCTCCCACTGAAAAAAAGTTGGTAACCTCACTACTTTTCTCCTTTCCTCTGCAGTCAGCTTCATTTCAGTTGAGAAGAAAAGTGTTACTGTGAATGGCAAGGAGATGGTACCTTACCACCAGCAGAAAGCTAAGGATAGCACAAGCTTTCCCAGGGAGCAGCTCTCCAGTGAGGCATGATCCTTCTTTACAAGTTCAGCAGGTAATCATTCTAGACTTAGTTCCATCTGCATGTTCTCTATCAGTATGTTTTCACAATAACAGGAGATAGTATAAATGAACATGAGCTTGTTTCACCCCAGATAGTGCTCCTGTGGCACTGAATAGTTTCAATGGTGATCCTAAGTAGTACAAGTATTTGGTTTGGTTTAGAGCTTAAAATGACTATTTTTACATTTAACCTTCCCAATTTTGATTTTGTTTTTTTCACATTGACGTTTGTCTCAATAGATTTCACATTCACATCAGTTGTGTGACTGAGGTTGCGAGACCTTTATTGTCCAATCTATTGTTTTCCCACGATGATCTTTTTATGAGATAAATTAATCTTGATGAACATTTCCTAAAAAGGAAAAGAGAGGAGTTTCCACTGCAGCACTATTGAGAATGAAAAGGTCACTCAAATCTGATATACTTTTAAAAGTTTTACTGTTATTACTGTTTTGATTAGAAGTGTACTTTTTCACCAAAATAGTTTTATGCAGGAAAGGCTGTTGAGTGGACACCCATATGTAAATACATTACTCAGAAATAGCTATTACAGCTTCTAGAATAAGTTCTACTTGAATAAGCATATTTATCTGCACTAAGGAAATTCTGTAAAACCTTGTAGCAGTAAAACTAGTGTAGATAAGGCTCCCCTAGCAATCTGTGGCTCATCTAGGAATAATAAACAGTAAGCCCTTCCCCTCTTCCCTGAACCTAATTTTAGAAAACAGTGGTACAATATGAAGGAAGGGCATGCAGGTTTTATAGTTTCATTCTCCTACCAGGTGAAGTGAGACTCTCCTCCCCAGTAACGATGTCATGTTATATCTTCACTTGGCTTTGGCTTCTTTACATTCAAACACACTTTTTGATCTTTAACCTTTAAAATATTCTGTACATCAGTGATGTACAGTGGCTTACAATGTGTTCTTGAATAGCACAGATCTTTCACATTGAAGGAAAATGTAAGCATGTGAAGTAGACAGATGGCAAAAGAGGATCCAAGAGCCTTAACCAGGAGCCTTAACCATTTCTTTTCAGTTCATTTAAGCTCTTTTATTTCGCTGTGATAGACACAATGATTCTCGGTCTACAAGGAAATAAAGGTAAAAATGGGATTATGGCAAGATAGTGAAGAACCAATGTGTTCCATTTCAATTGTCTTTAAAGAGAGATTAAAATATCTTGTCAAAATAACTAATTAATTCAATAATACAAATACATGTGTTTACATTTACATTTTACATGGATTTGCATTTAAATTTTACATGGATCTACATTTATTTCCTGATTCTATTACAAGAATATAACCATTATTATTAACTTTGGGGTAAACAGCAGGCATAAATGATTTGATGCCTTAATGATCTTTTGCTTTGTACTTTCATGCTTTGAGGGAAGAAAAACAAAATATTAAAGGTGTACTAAGGAGGGTGCCAAATTCTGAAAAATGTGCCATTTAGTACCAGCTGCTATTCCTACTGCTGAGATGGAGTAGGTTCCAAAGCAGCCACATGAGTGAGGGCTGGTGACAGCTGGAGAAAAGTAAGACTCATACAGTGTGGGGGTAGCTGGTTCCCTATGGCCCAAAATTGCAGCAAGAACACCTGGAAAAACACTTGAAATGACCAAATGAACCACAGTTTGCGTGTCTTTTGTAAACTAAAAGGTAATCTTGTAGTTGTTACTTTATCTTTTGAGAGGAGGTGTAATAATGTTCTGCAATACATTGTATTTTTATGGAGCATTGTTTCATAAAATCATCACCTCCTCGATGCTGAGCTAGTAGGAAAGAATGAAATTTTATTGTAATGTCACTTAGATCTATCACCAATCAACTCTGGTTTCTTCTCACTTAATTACTCATCTCATCCTAAACTATTATAGCTTAGAAATACTTGGTTTATTTTTCCCACTCAGAAGGAATGCAACTAGAACAAATTGAAAACAAAAGGAAAAACCCAAACTTGCTTCAAAATGAGTGAGCATGAAGTTATTCTTCTGAAAACACTTTTAGCTGTTGATAAATTATTAACACTTAAAAAAGAAAAAGCCTAAATCATCAGAGATGTAGCTGTAGACTTTTTTGTGCCGGACCTTTTTTCTTTTTTAAAGGTTTATAGTAAAAACGCTGTTTTGTTCACAATGCATTAATTCTAACTGCCTGTAGAAATTATTTTGGAAGGTATCATGTTTTAAGTATGAATTTCCAGTAATTTTTCCACATTACTTCTTTGTTGGACTGAGCTTGTAGCCACTATTATACAATGGGGGCTTCAATTCTTTCAAAGCTGAGATGTTTTACACTCTGAGTATGTTACTCAGTTTCTCTAACAGTCTGAAGAACTTGTGCAATACATGAAGCTGGGGCTTCTCAACTCTAAAACAAAGTGAATCACTAAGTTGCTTTGTACGTGTTTAAAATTCCTAACATCTTCACTATTTATGTGTTTAAAATGCGTGAGGAACATTCTTTGCTAACAAAATGTGATTTCAGTTAAGCCGTGGAAATTCTCAGAAGCTGAAGATCTCTTGCTCAGTTGTCACATATTGCTATATTTCGCCTTCTCTGTGATAATATTTACATTACAACCATTAAAATCCATTTAAAATAAGCCACATGCAGAATTTTTTCCTCTACCAAGGAGGATGGCAAATAGAAACTGTCATAGTATACCTTATGGTTAACATCCAGGCCATCTGGGACTCAGGAAAGTCAAAAAGAGTTTTTGTCATTACTTTAAGTGCCACCAAATTTTCACCAGATTTTGCAGCTACATCTGTCCAGATACACTCAAGACAGATTTTTTTCCCCCTTCACAATGGCATGAAAAATGAGAAGTATTCTCAGGAAATGAGAAGATCTCAAAATGAGGATCATATCCACATGATACATTCATAGTCCCTGTTTCCAGAAGGGTTGAGCTATCTCTGTGGTAGGTTGCTATTTTCTCCCATCCTGAAGAGAACCCTCAGTGGTGACTCAGCTATATCAGATTCAAGCCTTCCTAGATCTGTGGGACCTCACAACACCTTATCAATAAAGCATGAGATGGAAACTGCATAAAAACCCTTTTTGATTTCTTGCCACTGTCGGTGTGTGGGAGGGAAGGACCTCAGGTACATCCTTTAACTTCCCAAATATTTACTGGAGAGAACAGCTTTATATTCCGTAACAGACCTTCAGAGAAACATCTATTTTGGTGCTACAGTCTGGGTCATGCTGCAGGAGCATGTGCAGCAAGGCAGAATACTGTACTAAT
This sequence comes from Serilophus lunatus, assembly GCA_013399895.1. Lineage (NCBI taxonomy): Eukaryota > Metazoa > Chordata > Aves > Passeriformes > Eurylaimidae > Serilophus > Serilophus lunatus. The sequence goes on along the minus strand of VXBA01002101.1, from coordinate 1,058,847 downwards.
AGTCGGTGGGCAGTATCCAGGTCTACAGAGTCTTCCTTTCAAATGCACATGGAACAACCCTCCAGCTTTCTGTTAAAGCAAAATCAACCACTGCTTTGAGAACAGCCAGCTGGAAAGGGGGACACAAACTGGGCCTCGTAGCAGGAACAGGGAAGTACTGAGGGAAAAGATCTAATTTACACAAATGCTCAACAACTTGTTTCAAGCATTTCAGTGCTATTGGGTATCCAGATAATGTCTGCTTATGCCTGAGGCTGGACCTCCCTTTCAGAAGTAGATCTGACCACAGAGATTTGTGAATTCAGGAATTCAGGACTGTTACTATGACACTTAGCTGTGAACATATAAGCTAATATAACCTCCAACTGGTTCACCACAGACTTTATACTTAGCAACAAAAGCCAGCACAAGCATCTCACTTCACTGCTTTGTAGGCTGTAGTGGCTTCTCATTTCATGTAGGATATAGGAAGTCACTAATGCCTATCGTGCCCCAAGTCTCTAGCAGGCACTGGTGAAATCCCTTTTGGGAAACTGCATAAAAATGTGTGTACAGGAAGGATGAACTTAAACTGGAGTGTTTGCAAAAAAGAGCTGGAAGGATCATTAGGGAATGAAAGGCCTTTTAAGAGATTTAAATAGAGAAGCTTGTTTAGTCTAACAAAATTAATATCAAGGGAGAAAATGAAAGCTGACGACAAATACACTCGTGAAGAGGGGTAAACACTAGAAGAAAAATCTATTTAAGGTAAAAGCCAGCACTGGCACAAGGGTACAAACAAATCCTTAATGATTTTAGAATTGAAAAACAAGAAGGTTGCTGCAATACTGGAATGCTGGACCTATGACAGCAGTAGTGGATACAAAGGGTTTAAGATGGAGTTTGACCTTGCTATGAAAGAGTCAGTAACATGGGACAAGCTATGACTGGCTTTGTAAACTGTGGTACTTTAATGCAGTTTTATCTTTTTAAGACCTATTCTACAAATAAAAGTGTACTGAAATAACTCCAGCCATTGCCTCTCCAGCTGTTAGCAGGACCTTCACACAGCAGATGAATTCCACAAGAACAATGAAATGAGTCCAGGCTCCCTTATAAGCAAGAGAAAAAGGGACTTGGCTTTACTGCATTGGGAATTTGTCACTGCAGAACTAAGGACAAGCTTCAGCTCTCACTGCATTCATAACTAAATATAAAACTAATTTGCTTGATTTCCTATAGTAGGTGTTATAGACCCAAAACCAGGCTCTGATTTTAATGATCTTTTTGTTATTTCTACAGCTGGAGAGAGAAAGGGTAGGGGGAAAGTGTGGTTGGGGTTTTCTTAACTGTTATAAAGTGTTAATTTTTAAATTTTTTTTTAAGAAACATGGGCAGGTGCCTACCTTTAATGAAGGATTTGTCACCGTTTCCTCAGAGTAGTTTCTTCTAGAATGTGTGTTCTCAGTCATATGAACTTAGAAAAGTAATTTCAGAGCTACTTTGGTTTGTAGAGCTGTATTAATAAATAATTTGGCAAAAAGACTTTGACTTTACATGAGAAGGTTTGGAATTCCTAGAGTTCTCTTTCTGCTGTACTACATCCAGAGACTATACCTTAGACTTCTGTCATGGCCTAATATTCTCATGCTGATGAAATTCCTTCTAATCCTCTAATCAGAACAGATAAAAAGGATCTCTAAAGATAGTGTCTTTATCCTGTCCTGTTGCTGATCCAGAGGTGTCTGCTTGGCTGCCACATTTCCATGTAATACAGCAAGGCCTTGCTTGGAAGACAAGCCACACTGTAGCTTGTCTTAAAATGACTAACTCCTCTTCACAAGTCTTAAACAGACAGAAGCAAAGTACTAGAGCCACATCTCTTTATGATCAGGTTCAGATTTGCTGGTTTTAAATTTCTCACTATATTTTGTCTGATCAGAAGAATCCATTCATCTAGTACATTAAGTGCTTGCAGGCAGACTATTAAAGTATCAGCTATTCTCTTTCAGCATATTCAGCTAGTGGGTAATCTTACCCAAAGATCTAAACTATTTATTTATAAAACACAATTAAAAAATTATCTCTGATGTAAAACACTTACAGTAGGAAGGGTTTGGGCCAGTTGGATATAGCAGTGCATGTGAGAGAAGGGGAAAACAATCCTATAAATGGATGAGATTAAGAAGACTTATGAGATCATCTTGAAATTTCCCCAGGATAAACATCAGGAATAAGTTACCATAGTAAACAAGTGGCGATTACCTACGAGTTCAAGAGATACCTGTTTCTTTCTGAGGTGCACTAATGTTGTTATTCCAGACTAGTATCTTTTCATGGTTAAATTTCAGATTAGTGATCTAAGCTGGGCTGAGTGGGAAACTTCCAAGGCCATCTATGTATTACTGCAAATACAACTGGGGATTCTGTGACAGATTTCCCGATTCAGTATTAATTTCTGCATACATTTCTTGTGCTCTAGACTGCTCAAGGGGTGGCAACAACCAGAGGAGAGACACACTTAGTACTTTATTGTGGCCTTGGTGCAAGTAACTGGGGAAAGGAGACAGAGGGCAAACCCAGAACCACTGGAACACTATAAACTTCTATAGCTCCCCACAGACAGCTCTATTTCTGACAAACACTCAGACCTACAGATAATGTATTTTAAACTGATAATTCTTTCTTCATTCCACAGGAGCTAAGCACAACTTCACTGTCAAAATGAGTTGAAAGACAGTAAAAAGAAAACTCAAAGAGAACTATGGAATCCAATTATCCATAGGTCAGGTCCACTGCTTTCAGTTTATCAAACAGTTTTACAGTACAGAAATCCTAATTGGTACTGTAAGATTCTCTCACAGGCGTAAATTGTTACAGCTTTATGGAGGGGTTTGAAATATTTCATTGTTTCTTTTCTTCCTTTTCTTTATCAAGTCCAGACATCACTGAGTTTTATAAAATCTACGTGAAATGCTATTTAAAGCAACACCTTGCACTGTGGAGAGAAGAAAAACTATCAAAACCTATGTCACATATTGTTTTCAAGGTGTTCTTTTGCAGCTCAAGTTATGACTCTCAGTTTATTCAGTTAGAATGTCTAAGGATATTTCCCAAAATCACAACTTTCTAAATATGAAAAAAGCATCATACCTTTTTGAACTCTCCTACACCATACACACATTCGTAACAGGTGAGCACCTTAACTGGACAGGAAAACACATGCAAAAGAAATGTAATCGGAAGATGGATTGAATAGATTATTGCATGAGTTTTAGAAGGAAAACGTTGATGTTCAGTTTTTCAGATGGCGTGTCCTCCATACTCACAACTTCATGTGCAGACTATTTGCATACAAAAATGAAAAGACCTGGCTGATTTGAAAAGCTGGCATGTATCAACTAATAATTTTAATAAAAATTTAATTTTGGTAAAAAGTGTAATATGAACATGCAGGTAGAGAATACAAATACGAGCATATATATTCATCTCCCTTGAATGAAGACTAATGGAAGTTTGCCCTGTGAATAGATTTTCCCCTAAAAGGAAACAGTTCACAGAATCCAAAAAATAGCCATGTGCAAGCCCAGTTGTACATATCTCTGTCTGACAGTGATGAACTTTTTATGAGATAGTTTAAGTTACATCTTTAAGACATTTCCTAAAAAGGAAGAGCTATAATTGTCCACAGCAGATTAAAAGATGTGCTAAGAAACAATGAACAAACAGTAAAGTTTGGACTCCATAGTATTTAAGTTTATTGGCACTTAGAACACAACTGAATATCAAAACAGCAAGTCTAATTCAGCATCAATTCATACTTTGCCTGACTTCCTAGACTTTGGTGTGGGATACAACACAGCACACAATTAGCCTGGCAATCTGAAGAAATGCAGTCTGGCAACCTCAGAGAGGGTTTGCATATGTGCAGGAACTTGGAGTACTTCTGAAAACCTTGGTTTGTTTCAGTCAGAGTGAAAATGAGCAGCTAGACAATAGAGACAGACCCTTTTAGTATGCTTATACTCTCCCCACGCAGGAAAGGGTGTATCATGAAAGGAGCCCTTTTTAGACATGGGAGAATCCACACAACCCCCTGTTCCCAAAGATGCGGAGGCTCTTAAAAACCCTAATGCATTAGCAATGTTGGTTCATTTGTGTAAGTGTACATACTTATGTCTTAGTATGCATACAGTGTAATATATTGAGTTTTATTCTGGCAACATCCTGTCTGAGATTCGAGCAAGACCCAAGCAGACATTCATTTTCCATTCCTATGCTCATTTTTCAATGGAAGAATATATGGGGCAGAGGGGAGCTAGGCTTTAGCTTTGTCTTCATGCTGTTTCACTGAAGGCTTTCAGCTTCCATGTGCACCGTGTCTCTGTTGCTCATTGCCAACACGGTCTGAACGCATTAATTTTTAAGTTAGGAAACCCTAGAGGGTTTTTAAGTCAGTGTGAAGGCACTGAGACTTCGTGAGCAATGCCACAGCTGCCTACAAATTATGGGACAGCTATGTCAGAGACAATTTTTCGTTGCATGAAGTGCAAAGTAATCCCCTTTCTGTATGACTCTCTCTCACCTTGATAAAATGATATGGTGAAATGATGCCTTCCCACATGCAGACTACCTTGTTTTCCTCTTTTCATTCAATAACTGTAGGAAAGGAAAATATCCTTTGATTACTCTCACATCAGGGAGCAACCCACAATACTAACAGGATACTTTTCATGATGTAGCATCAATTGAAGATGTCTGTTTCTCTTGCTAGCTTGCTTTAGGAATAATGTCAGACACCCTGTGCCTACAGGGTGGTTTAAGGTTACAGATACCATTAGTGTAGAGTGTCTTGTGCCTCACTTAGAATGACTTAAGCAGAGAGTTATTCCATGGTGGTCTGATCACACCTGTTCACACTTAACCGATTCTGCACTAATTTGACCTCTGTCTGACATCTCTGCTAAGGTGTCATGGTGCAGTGAATATCTCTCTGTTGCAGGACATGTGTTATATTATTTCTTGTATTGTGATGACAGCCAGGTTAGTCTAACTTCTCTCCAGATATACGATGAGACGGTCCCTGTTTCCCAGCACAATTTCAAAAAGACAAATAGTCAAACAAATAAATTAGATGCTTTGTTTGTAACTCTGAATATTTAATTTCCTGAAGCCATCACTATCCCACTTCGGTCTCTTTTCCAAGTCATTTAATCATATTGCCTTTTAATTGATTATAGTTCAAACTGAGAGCAAAATCTAGATTATTTTTTTTCCTTCAAATGATACAGTTCTTAATGGGAGTTTATAAAAAATATGATTTGAAGGCTTCTATCATTGAAACCCTACACAGTCTGTTGAACATTTATACTATGTTGTTTATTAGCCTAATAAAGCACTGTAGTCCTATGTAACAGTACTCCTTAGATACCCCCGCTAATGCTCTTAGTCTAAGCATTGCCCTCCAAACATTTTAGCTGTAAATTTTTTCACCTAATTTGACAGAATTTCACCCACAGAAGCACAATGTTATCTCTTTTTGTCTAGAAATGTCGGTCTCTGCTATGAAGAGATTAAATGACTTGCCCAAGTTCATGGCACAGATCAAGTCTGTTCTACAGACAAGAGAGCCTTAGAAGTTCAGGTTAGTTCCTCTGCTGTAGTCAGACGAATCTTTCTCCTTCCCTTTGTTCTTCCCATTTGGTTGTCTGTTCTGGCAATGTTAGGGGAAACTCCCTTCAGTGTTCCAGAGCAAGCACAGTTATCAGCATTGGAAAGGATGTTACTTCCAGTATGAGAAATGGTATTCTTCGTAAGGCTCACCCTAGTTAACATTTAGCATATTTGTGGCTTGCATTCAAAAGTAATTTCATAAGCCAAATGCAGTGAAAGCTCTTGCAACCCTGCAGATGCAGGTCAACATTTATAGCTGGATTGTTAAATTGCTGTCTCCATGTGTATTTTTCTAGTGAGAGCAGTTTGGATGAAATAACAAGCAATGTGAAGCTTTTCTGAGTTTAGATAATGCCTGACGATTAAATATAAATACATGAACCATGAACTACAGATATGTGTATCTGCCAGAAGAGGAAATAGAAATACTATGATTAAGTATGTTCTCACAATTTTTCCAACCCATCAGATAAAATTTACTAGAAATTAAGGTGGAAGAAAATTGAATATAAACCCAGAAATATTTTTGTATAGCAGCAACTGCTTTGTCAAAAAGGAATCGGTGAAAGCCCTGAGAGACAGGGCTAACATCTTACAGTGTCATTCAGAAGTATAAAGTATTGGCTGGCACTTTGTTTTCCTATAAAGACAATAAATATGAGAAAAAAAAGCCCCATCCAGTTACTATATTACAAAACAGCTGTCAGTGATATCTGTTTGTGACTCCAAGCATTTAAAATAGTTTCTTTGGGTTCGGATACTGCCTTTAGACAGGCGTAAATGTTTTCAGCTGTTTTTTTTCTCCAGTGAGGTGCTCTGGAATAGCATTACCAATTTGTTAAATGAGCAACAGGTTTTGACTTTCCTTTGCCAGATGGTTTCACCCTACATAGCAAACAGGGAATGGCCCAGGCTCTTTCATTTGTACTGAATGAAAATCTAATTGCATATTAAGATGGCTTCCGTGACTATTTGTGACTCACTGAAGATAAAATTAAACTCCATCTCCCAAATCAAAAGAATTACCTACAAAATTCTGTCAGAGGTTGTCAGGGTTCCCAAGTTCATGGACTCAGGAGCCCCATTCACCCCAGTGCAGGGTCTTCAGTCCCTGCCTTAGTGATGCCATAGTAGTGCTGGTCTCCACCTCTGCCATGGCTCCTGTTTCACCCTGACAGGAGGTTCTAATAGAAGAAAGGGTCCTAAATACATGATTACTCAAGAAGGAAAGTAAACAAAGCACAGACTAGAAGTCGCCCATCCACAAGCCTAAAGTCTTAGTTTTTCTGAGCACAAGCTAGAAATGTCTTAGATGACAAGAAAGATAAATAGGTTGAAGAATGTGTATGGTCATACTACAATGCACACATGGAAAAGAACATTCTCTCTGGTGCATATATTCTGAGGAATTTATTTCTCTCTAGGAATACTCTGCTCTAAACCCAAATCTGTGATTCTGCTGGAGTGATGGCAATTTATACCAGAAAAAAAATCCGTCCTTTTGGAACTGTTATAGGGAGAAAATAACTTACAATATTCAAAAGTAAACAGAAAGTATTAGGCACTTCCTTCATTTTCTAGCACTTGTAAAACACTAATTAGAGAGAAGTTAGTGATGGATCCAGCCTTACATTTGGGGTCAGGAAACGACTTTAAAAAACACACAGATTGAAAGTGTTTATAGAAAACAGATGTATTAGTGTACTTTGTGTTCACAGGGAAAAGCAAATGGATGCAAGCAGACCAGTTAGGTCACTGCTAATTTAATTGATTTACAACAACCATTTTTTTCTCTCCTTGGAAAAAAGTCCTTTGTATCTCTTTTTCAGCTTCTTCTTGCATCATCCCAATTCTATTGGTCTCTCTATGTCAGGTGCAGCACCTTCTCTGCTAGGCTTGCATCTGGGTTATTTATATTAGCCATATCAAACAGCTGCTTCTGATTCTGGTCATGAGTGACATTCTCAAAAATGGAACCATCTGAACTGTCCTTTCTCTCACTAATTTTATCAGGAATGAAAAAAACTCAAGCTGATATCTCATGTTTTTCTGAAACCTGGCCTCAGCCTATTTCTGTTGCTTGTTGAGAATGTCTTGCACAAATTAGATTACATTCTTCAGCTCTAAGCCTGATAATTAGCTTCCTTGTTAACACCAAAAAATGCAAAAAGGAAAAAGGACTAAAAAGTAAAATCATCCTTAAACAAGGTTTTAACTTGTTTATGACTATCTTTGAATTTATTAATTTTTTTTAGATTTTCTGCCATTTTCTGTGATGTTCACATATTGTACAGTTATTTACACCCATTTGCCAGGAAATCAAGTAGTGCTGTCCTGTATACACTTTGTAGTGGTATGGGTACACAGGTAAAATGAGTTAAATACCCTCAGTACACTGAAGTTTCAAGAGTGACAATTCAAATCCAAGTTTCTACTAGACTTCTTACCAATTGCTTTCCATCCTTCAGCTGAGATCTAGCTTGGGGGCTTGTTTTGCTTCTCACTGTCTGGATTTAGTCCTTGTTAGAAACTGACTTGCTCTTTATCTCCTACTGGCATCCTCAGCACAGTACTGACCATCTCAGTAAGGCTGGCAGGGGAGTTGGGACAGTTCAAGGGTTCTCGAACTAGATGATTATTGGGGCTTTCTGGTATGTTTTTCTATCCTACTGTGTATATCCCAGCTTACAGATGTGAAACTTAGCAAATACTCATACAGGAAATAGGCATATGCTTTATGGCTACTGCTTTCTTCCTCTGGCACATTTAGATGACATCTTTAGGCCTCCACTGTAGCTCTTCAGTTAGCAGAAGAGATGGGGATGTGTTTTCTGGAATATCAGAAAGCTTGTGAAGCACCTGTGGAACTTTCTGTGCAGTTATACCATTAGCATCCTTTTCCCATGGCCACCAAAAATTGATGCAATATCCAAGGCAATTCCTTCTAGTCCTCAGTTCCAGCCAGAAGGCCAACTTGTAGCAGGATCTTGGTTTTTCAGGAAATTGCCATGTAACTCTCTCTTGGAAAGTCTACCTTCAGTTAAGTAATTTATCAAGGCTTCAGGAGAGCAGAACTCACAAAACAGAAATTTAAGTTTTGATCTGACAAGCTATATTTTGACAGCTGAGATGGTAGACCAGATTACACCATGCAGTACTTTACAGAAGCCCAAGTCAGAAGAGAAGCTGAGCACATTTCAACTTTGCATCTTCTAGGTCTTTACATGTAAGACTGATCAGATCTGAACAATTCAGAGATTCAGCTTCTGAGGGCAGTAACAAAAAGGCTTTAAAGAAACATGAAATCAGCTTTGCTTTGCTTGTTTGTGACTTGGAGAAAGGTTCTCAAAACACAGTAGTTCATTTTGCCTGGAGTGATGGCTATTATTTTAGTTCAGATCACCCACCCTCATCACAAGGCTTAAGGATTTACAAATTTGGAAGAGTAATCACATAGAAAAGATAATAAAGACCAAAAACTCCTGCAATAGTGGGACACATCTCAGCAGCCAAAGCCAGGAAATAAAGTATGGAACAGGACAAAGTAAAAATTACATGACTGCAACAGCTCCTATTAGAATCTGGTTTTGCTTTCTAGAGAATACTTTCTTGGAAAGTCCTGCAAGATAATGACTTTTCACTCAGCAGATACTTGTAATGTTCTAATTACAGTGTTTGAAGCTGGTTTGTATAGAAAATGTCAAATTCCCCAAACTTCCCTTATGCTAATAAATGACAGATTTTTTCAAAGTCTTGGCCTAAAGTCTCTCTCTTTAAGTTCTAAATCCCCAGGTCCCATAAGAAACATGTGTTCAAGAAGAGTCTTGAACCCATTTTCTAAAACAGAAAAAAGCACTATAGTCATAGAACCACCATTCTTCTTGGATCATGAATACACTGGAAATTTGATCCAGGCTTACAGACAGAAAAAACAAAGTTGAAGGCAATTAAACATTATCTTAAAAATAAACACAGTTCTTGGGCATTCTACATGTCACTTCCTCACTTACAGGGACAGTGTGAGAGACTGTGCATTAATGAGACATGCAGCTACAATAATAGATGTGTTTAACTGGAAACAGGGGTGATGACTGTGTTCCTAAAACACACTGAAGGAATGTTTTTAGTTGGCATTAACTCTCCAGAAATTTTAAAGATAATACTATATATATTATATTATTCATGACTTACAAGGTCTGATAGGAAGATACAGATAAATACAGTTTTTTAAAGAAGAACAGTCTCCAAACTGTGTTGGGATTTTACCTAAAGACTTCAGTGAAAGCTGCTGGAAGTCTGCCATTAACTTCGCTGGGACCGAAGTGATACTCTCCTATCTCCAATTACTTAGATTCAGTGTACGTCCCAGAGGGTCTATCCACTTGGAGTTTGCCCTTAAAACCTCAGGAACTAAACTGAATTAGAGAAGTCAATTGAATTAAGACAGTAGAACCGATTCGCCCCTTGATCTTATATTTCCACATATTTCTGCATATTCTGCAACTTCATTACAGGAGACATAGCAATTTAAAGGGGCTTTTATTGTATTGCACAAGATATTTATGCAATCAATGTAGATACTGTATTGAAGAATCCACATTTCCCGAAACATTGGCTACTGCATAACACATCACAAGCATTGTGAATAACCAGTGCCTTCTTCAAAAATTAAAATAATCAGCTGCAAGTTTAAGCATGTTGTGGAAATACATGAAGAAAAAAGCAAGGAGTATCAATACATATTTCTTTCCAAACACACAAATATACAATTTCCAGAAGAGCACCAATAATGCCAAGCAACTATTTTCATGAGATACTGTATGTGTAGGCCCTGCAGTAAAAAGCCAATATGCACACAGAAAATATATCTCAACTTTTAAAATAATTTAACCATAATATCTTGCATGTGACACTGTTTACAACATATCAATTCATATACAATGTCAGGCCCAAGACTCAACTTGTGTAAATTTGTGCATACTCATTTAAAGCAGCTGAGACTCTGGACCAGGCATCCAAGCTGAAAAAGCCTTCAAACTGTTCATATCTGAATACAGAGCGGTGGTATAAGACCGAGAAAGTAGTAACAGTGAATTGATAACAGAAATGATACTATGGAAAATGAAGAAAAACACTATCAAACCCTCAAAAACAAGGTTCTAGAAAGAGGCCTACATGTAAAGTGATGTAATAATTTATAAAAGTGAATAATTAGTATCAGTCTCCTTTCTGACTCTTTAGAGATTCTTATATATTCAGAAGCCCTTAGAAGTGAACTAACCAAATGTCACAATCAGTATCATCCTCAAACTCTGTTTCCTAACTTTCTGATCATTAATACTGGTACTTAAAAACATTTTATATCTGCTGAAAATGGTTATTAAAATTTACCTTCCTGATATGAGAATTTAGTAAAAACAATAGGTAAAAAAATAGTATTTTAAGAGTATTTTTAGAAAACCCGTCAAACAACTGCAAATACAGCTGATTTTTAAGTGTCTACTTTTGAACTGTGGTCTTTTGTTTGTTTTTGTTTAAGTGAATCACTTATGAAGAAACAAGGGAGTACCAGTTCTAAGATTTATTCTTGTCCATTACGTTGAGGACCTCATCCAGAAGTGAAGGCCCCAAGTCAAGTTGTAACGAGAGAAGAGAGCCTGCAAGATCTGAAAGGGATTCTTCTGACTTAGTCTTTGTCTTGGTTAGTTCACACGAAAGCCGACTGTCATCAAATAAATCAACTGTTTGCCAATCAGCGCATCGTTCAGAAAAACTGGAGGAGTGGCTGTCGCTGCCATTAGTAAAATGGGAAGAAGAACCATTCTGCTCCCATATGTCATCTTTGTATGTTTCTCCATCCTCCATCTGTTTACTTTTCTCCTGCAGTTTTTCTTCTATTACTGGCTCACAGCTAAGCCTAGGATTTCTTGACGACCTGATGGATTCTTGCTTTGAATTAAATGTCACTGGTGACAATAAAGGCAGTGTAAGGGCTTGAGAACCTCCAATGGCAGGAAGGGAAATGGCATTTTTGAGCACTGGTGATGGAGTTTCTGTAAACATAGATTCAGAAGTGCTGTTTGCCCTTAAGAATTCATTGTGGACACCAGACTGGCTGAGCCTGGTTTCACCTTCATTTCCAGGCAAAAGCTCATAGTTGCCTTGCAGAAAGGAGATGTCTCCAAAAACATCATGTTGTCCCTCTTTTCCAATGTGTATGGTGTGACGAAAATCTCCAAGTGGTGGACTGATCATATCAGGAGATAAGATATCCCTTAGTTTGAATTTCTTCCCTTTCTTATTGTTAGCAGCTTTCAAGTAGATGGGTGTCTTGGCTGGCATCTTGCTTGTGGATTCTGAGAGAAGTAGTTACTTAAAAAAAGAGAAGCCTCTTACAAAGTCAATTATTCGCAGGAGACCTTCAGCGTTACCAATGTTACATCATTATCTTGGAATATTTTTGCCGACAAAGTCCTTTTCTTCTGACACATAGAACTGTGGAGTATGTGAGGGTGAATATCTCCCACTTCGGCTCTTGGCAAGGTAGAGCGGAAGTTTCAGGGTCAGTAAGCAACCAAATGCTCTGCTGCTGCCAGAACCTGAGGAAACATGCATGGGATAAAAAAAAAAAAAAATCAGTTTATCATTAATTTATTTTTTTCATGGTTCATTCAGTCTTGTTTTTACTAAAACTCCAGGAATGGAACTGACAGTTCCAGCCTGCAGATTAGCTTTATGATGTTGCTTCCCTTCATTAGGCAGGATAAAAGAGTTTAGATTAACAAGGACTAGCTAACCTTTCTCTGACTTCATAGCCTTTTTTTGAAGTCAGAGTTTCTTAGAGTTGCTGAGCACAATTCATTTGATAATCTTTCTTTTCCTTATTGTGGCACTCAAAATGCTGGCCTTTGAGAGCACATGTAGAAACACATTTATAACATTCAACAGTGTTAAGCTTTGGGTGAATCCAGGAAGACTAACAGAGTCATTCAGGAAACCTTTTTGGAAAAGGAGGAGATCCCCTTTAATTAGGTAATTTCAGATAGCCCCATTTAGTGCTGGAACTCTCACAAACTGTCAGCAATAACATTTCCTATAATTGCGCCCACTGAAATGGATGGTTTTAGGTACTTGAAAAAAGAGCTAATCCAGATCTTTACAAGTCCTTAGGAACATCCAAACACAGATGTCTTAGGAGAGACTGATTCTTGTGACAACAATCTTCAGACTACATAAAATCCTCATAGCAATTAGTTAGAGTAGTTCATGAATTATGCAGAGCATGAAGCCACAGTGCCTCAGTTGCTCTGTGCAACCAAACGAAACAATATTTGCAAACTGAGTTGTTCTATTAGAATGTGGCCTTCGAGAAGGGCTAACAGGCTATTTGAGTCAACAAGTTATGGAAAAACACTCTCTATTAATACTTAAATAGTATTTTTCCTTACGGTACCAGTTCCTGACCCCTGAGCCATCTCAGAATAAATGCATTTTTCCTCCTGAATATTTTTATACTTTCTTGTATTAAGTCCATACATCACAGATCACTCCTCATCAGAATACTCAGCTACAAATCCCTCACACCTTGTCCTTCGCCATCCTCATTCTGTAAAGGAGCCAGCAGTTTTTACACAGAAAGACTGCTCTATACAATAAGTGAAGGGAAGCTCTCTGTAACAAGGGTTACTTTTGCTGCCATTTATCCATGCCCTGGCAGATATTTTCCTTCATCAAATTAGGCCCAGTAAGAATCTCCAGTTTTAAAATTTAGTACTGTGTGGCTATACACCCAGATTGTCAAGAAGCATTTAAGCATTTTCACAAATCCTTTAACCCGAGTAATTAGTTTCTACAGTGGGGCACTTGACTGTGCATCACAAGGCCAGCTGGGAATCTAGCCAGGTTAGTGTTTTGGCTTTTTGATTCCCACCAGATATCTACTGCATTTCAATAACATTGAAAAGTCCTCCCCCCAAAAAAATATCAGATGCAAGCAGGTGAAAGTTGAAATACAAAATAAGCTCAATGTTCAATAATTTATAAGGGTTTACTATACTTTTAAGATCAATTTTGAAAATACAATTAATTGAATCAGTCAGTTGAAAGCTTCCTTCTACACAACAAAATAGTGCTTCATTAGGATATAAAGAGTACTAGGAGATTCTCATTACATTCCAAAACTCCACCACTTAACTTGATGTCAGTACTGCAAGATACTGTAAGAAACAAAACTAACTCCTAAATAAGATCTCTACTTGTGCCATATACAAAGGGAACAGAACTGATTAGTTAGTTTTAAACTGTAAAGTTCACTGCACTGTTTCTCCCGCTTATTATTGTTCTGCCCAAGCAACTCACTTAGCTAAAGAAAATGTCCTCAACTCTACAGAGAAGACTATTATCAAAGAAAGGCAAATGGTGAGGTTGTTTTATGTTCACCTATTAACTCAGATCTGTCTCACTTTGCAGAAAAAACAGGCCAAGTTCTCTCTCATTCTAGTTCCTCATTCTTTCAGCTGTTTTAATCTGCAATGAACGGCAATGTAGCATCAATGTGGTCCAAAGTCGTGCTTGCTGGTCACTAGTTTGAAAATGAAAGACAAATCCTAGTTCATTCAAGGCTGCCACCAGTTTAGACATATATCAAATACCATTATCAGCAAACTCCATGAGGAGATTTAAAAAAACCCTGAAGGACACAATGAAATATCAGAACCTCAGGAAACATTAAAAATAAAGTGTAAAATAGCTTTTACTATAACTAGACAGTTTTGACACACAAGAAAAGCATAGTTTTTTATTTAGCTTGTACCTTAGGAGGAAAAAAATGCAGAAGCTCTGTAAGTAGAGCAGACTTATAGGCATCTACATCTCCTTTAGTTCTTGCACTATGAGAGAGCCCCAGTAAGGGGCAGTGTAAAACCACACTACCTCAGAGGATGCTGTGAGAGACTCCACTACCAAGAATTATAATCCCTCTCTATACAGCAGTCTCTTTAATTGTGAAGGCCTTGACTTCCACTGGGCCAGCGCAAGAGACTTTACATTTGAAGACAGGAACTTGCACAATTAGTGCAAGCATCGTTTTCTTTTCTGAAAACAAAGGCTATTCTTGCTGCAGTTTTCACCAGCCACTGTATTGGAAATCTGCAAATTACACATTGTAAATAAAAGGGTTCCATCCTCAATGGACAGGCTTTTCACACACAACATAACATAGGCTTCAGAGCAACTGTATTTTGTTCCTGCATATCTATCCTCTTTGTCAACTAGAGCCCAAAGGAGAACAGATTTTAAGCTACTCTAAACAATTGAAATATAAGCCTTGAAATATACACTTAGCTGAAAAGACTATTGTTACTCATATTTCATGTACAATTAAATAAGGAAGATATATATAAGACATATATAAAAACATAGTTCTTTTAGTAAGAAAAAAAATATAAAAAACCCTTTGGCAAACGAGGAAAAGCTTAAGGAGACTAAGCCTCCAGCTCAAATTCTACAAAATGAAAAAAACCAGTCCACAAAATTTTCACAAGAACCTTAACGCACTCCTGCATTCAATAAGATTTAATGAAACCACAAGTATGCATGGGCTAAAAGAAGGGACAGATCCTACTGCAATCTTGATACCAGGCCATGTAGTAAAGTTAGCTTTGTCCTAAATGAGACATTTCTCTGATCTTACTGCTAAGAGAGTCTCCATTTTAACTAATTTCAGCTCTGTAAGTGATTATATAGCCAACCTGGAAAATTGAAAGAGAAATTACCAGAAAATCAAAAGTCTACAATCCTGGACTGCCAGCCTATAGTAGAAGACCTTAAAGAGAAAAACAACATGAAAGGATTTTTCTTCTGGTTGAAATGACATCCCTCTCCTAACAAAATCCAAGCGTGAGCCAAAACAGAGAAACTTCAGCCCAGTGAAAGTTTTCAGTTTGGCATAACACTTGCTCATTTTCATTCCTATCACTTCACACTCTCATATAAGTGTTTTGCTTGGTAACAAAGACTAATATTTTTAGAGGTACTTGTCAATCTTCCTTCTGTCCACTCAGCAATCATCACCTTCCACACAGCTCAAAGTTTTCCATGGATGCCTTAGTTTATTCTATGGTCCATTTTAAAAGGACAGATATCAGCAGATATCTCAAGCTAAGCTTGCAGGGCCAGAGATAAATAAGGGCCAAGGTGCAACCTTTTATTTGTGCCCAAATCCCAAGAGACTCAGATCCTTAAGCAATGTCCTAAGCAAAGAAATAACAGAAAGAAAACCACATTTCCACAGGGAAATGTGCCAGCAGCAGGCATGAGTGCTGGGAAGCCTATGGGCTTTTACAGGGCAACCCCTTTAAAGGGTCCTGCCTTACACATTATTGACTAGAAATATGTGAACTTCAGAGAAACCTCTTTCCAAGCATAATTTAAAATACAAATCAATTATCTTGTGGAGTAAGTAAGTAAGGATTCTTCAAATATCAAATTGAAAATGCAGTAACATAGCAAAAGACAGACACAAACGACACAATAAGCTGCTGCAACTTTTCTACACCATCAACTATCAGACTCTGAAGACAAGAGACCACATCTGTCCACCTCTAGACCAGGCCACCAGCTCTCTGCTTATAGACCCACCACCTTCTGAGTAGCTTAACCAAATCAGGTGGTAACACTTCTCCCTCCAGATTGTTTATCTAAATCCACCTTGTTAATAAGAGCCCCAGCCTTGAATTCATCTGTATTAAAGTCAACTTCCCCGATCAGATTAGAAGTCCTTCCCCCTTTGCTTCTCCTTTCATCAAAGAATTTGCAGCTGATTAAAGCTACAGATTTAATTACCTTATAAAAACTAGATTTAAATACTTCAAAAAACAGTAAGGCTAACTGCACTTTAGTTCAACTGAGTTTCTCAAGACTGTACTCACCTAGCTTTCCTAGATCAAATCTAACCTATTTTATTCTGTTATCACACACATTTTTTAGAAAATAAAGGGGAAAAACAAACAAACAGACCTTTCCCTTTACTACAGAAGCACGGGTCAAGAGGATGCAGTTCATTCATTTCTCCATTGTCCTGAAAAGACACAGGTGTCTTGTGCTACTTGTCCACCTTCCTCTTAAAATTCCATGTATGTACAGATTGCATACATTCATTTACTTCACAGAGGTTAGTCATCAAAGAAAATGCACCTGAAGTCTCCCCTGATCCAATCTGCATCCTGATTAATACAATTAATTATCTTATGCCTTCTACATCTCCTTTCAGCCTTTTCTTCTTCAGATTGAAAAACACAAATACTTGACTCTTTCAACACAGGTCATGTTTTCTGGAACCTGGATAGCTTCCTCCCAACCTCCTTTTCTGGTCTTCCTCCCCTCAGCTCAAATCCTTCTTTTTTAAATATGTGCAAAAGCAAACACAGCATTCAAGCTGAGATCTCAATTTCTGTCTTAATAGTGCATTTTTCCTTCAGCATCATGAGATTGCTGGCTTATGTTTAGTCTGTGGTACACTAAAAACCTATCTTCTTTAGTGAATAATTGCTGTTTAGATAGTTATTTGTATCTTTTTCTTGATTACACTAGCATAGCACATTCCTACACAATGCATTGCACTCTACTGACTTCAAACACTTCAAATGGAAAGGATCACTTGGAAATTTAATCTTGACCTCTGCATCCTACAGATTTAGCATCATCTGTGGATAATTAATCCACAAAAAATATTGTATAGTAACAAAGATGGAAGATAACCCTGCAGAGTATCTTTCTAGATTTATTACTGGCTACATACTGTTACTTGAAGCAGATTAAATTCTTGAAACAATCATCTGCTCAGAGGTAAGTAAGAAAATGTGAATATGCTGTCTATTACAGATATATTAAAGAATGACGAGGAAGGCTTGGATAACCTGAGCTGCACACTAGCTAGGGAGAAATAAAAAATTAAACCCCCCACAAAACAAACAAACAGACAAACCCTGTGAAGTAATTAATTCATTAACAGTTGTCTTTGGAAGGGAAAGTGAAATATAAGAAAAGTCATGTAAGAATGAATTTTCATCTCCCTTGCTATAAAACACTTTTTCACACATAAATCAAAGACAAATAGTATACCAGCTGTGGTCCACCTGAAGAAGTGTTAATTGCCATTAAGTGTAAGCACAGACAGGGAGGGACAGGCTGCATACAGTGTCTTTGCAGGTATCTTCCATTTCTCCAGTATCCTCTTTTTTCCACTCCTAAAATCTACATTTACAAACAAAGAAAAAACAAGTTCCTGAAATTATTTTTAATTGTTGACTCCTTTAAATCTTGCCTATTACCCTTCCAGACAAGTTGAGCTAGAGTAAATCACACTAACCAGGGAACACTACCAACCAACTTTAAATCATTGAAGTACTTGTGCACTGTATCAAAATGAATGAAGCAATTCATCTGTTTAAGAGTTTTCAATTTAGCTTGTAAGTAAAAGAAACAAGGGAAAGCCAACCTGGTTTGGGAAAAAAGGAGAAAATAAAAGTCTAATTTGAGCAACTGGCCCCAGTCTTCAGTTATTATTTTGTCCTTTATCAGTCTGTGAGATTACGAAGGCCCTTTATCAACCAGAAACCTTCATCCTTGTTAAGGTACTTGAATACTAACCAAGTTGTTTCTCAGCCATCGTTTTTGATCGAAGTGAACAAGGGGAATTCCTCATGTGCTGATAGTGGGGGAGCAATTTTAAGCCTTCAGATACATCTCTCCTTCCCTCTCTTTTGAACCACCTCCAATTTTCCAACATCCTTTTGCAAGCAGATCAGAATTAACGACAAGATTTCAAAACCATTCTCCTGAACAGCATCTATAAAGATAAAAATCACTTCTTTCTTCCCATTATCACTGCTTTGTTTATAAACAAGATCATATTTCTGCTTTTATTCTCACCATCTTACAACAGGAATTTTCCAGTATTTACAGGGTAGCATTATATTACAAACCATTTAAGAATTCTCGTGCTGGTATAACAAGCTCTCCAAGCAGAATAAACTATACTGGCCAAAGCACAATATGTTATCAATGTCATTTTTTGGTTCAGAGTGAGCATCCCCACTCTATTTTTTAGGATGAATATACACATATATTCATTTAATGGAAAAATTTTGCCATCACAGCCAGTGGTGGTGCTCGTATCACACTGTCCAGTAAGACTTTATTCCTAAAAAAGGCTTTCCAAACTATCATTCTCCAGCAAATAAACTAGATTTATATTCCCTAGGATAAAAAGCCATGCCATTCTTCAGAAAGAGAAAACATTTTTATCTGAGTGTGCTCAGGCTATGAATCAATAAATGAGCTATGCTTTCTCCATCTTCCTCATCAATATACTTCCTCACCAATGTCCATCACCTGCAAATTTTTACTACAACAATTTCATATTTATTTGCAAGCTGGTCATAAAAATACTATGCAGCTCGATGCTGTATAAAAAGATCTCCGCATTGTTTCAGCAGAAATATTTCTGATGTTTACTCTAAGATTCTAAATGTTTTTAATACATGCTCTGTTGATACTGCAGAGGACTGACATTTTAAAAATCTGGCTATGATGCAATAGTAAGTTAAATGCCTTATTGAGTCTGTCTTGACAGTTGTGCTTTTGAGCACTCATTAGAATATCTTAAATAATTCCTTTTTTTTTTTTAGTCAAGTGATTTTTTTTCACCATCCACCAGGTTTCTGTCAGAGCTTGCTTTCAGCTTTGAAAAGTTAGCATCTTTTCTAGAACAATAAAAACCTTTCTTCTCCAGAGACAAGAGATTTAATAAGCTCACTGTATTCTGTTGTTCAGCTCCATGGATTCAAACAGATCCCTCTTCATTACTTTCTCCTTAGCTTTGTTGGCCAGTACATTCATACATGTGGATTGAATACCACATAGTCCATTGGCTTTCAAGACCATACAGATTTAGGCATAGGTACATGTTAGTACAAAGTCTGGCACATTAACTAACACAGCCAGTGAAGGTGAGGTTATGCTACATCAGACAGACTGCACACTGAAGCAGTTACACATTTCCTTCTACTAAGTCACAGACCAGATGAGCAAATAGCTGGGAACCATAAACTCATAAGCCATACAATGAACAGGCCTAAAAACTTGCCCATCAATTCCCTTAGGCCACAGGGAAAAGCATTCTGAAATTTGACAAAAAACCCAATACCCTATAGCCTGAGCCTATACACCACCTAGAAGACTGGGTAACTGCTCTGATTGAGATCTCATCTGCTCAGGGAGAAGAAAGGAATAGTTTTTAGCCAAAGCAGCTGCCTGACACAGCTTAAGGCATGTTCATGTAAGTGCTGATATTGCCATGTGGGACAACCTGGGAAGATATGCACTGAAGCAGGCAGCACTGTCCCTTTTGATGTCAGCCAGCCCTCAGATCCATTTAAGTGGATTACAAATCCACACTACACACCCTTCATAATTCTGAGCAGGTTGGCATAGATGCCTTTCTCTTTTAACACAGGGTGAAGTTCCCCAGCCCAACTCCGCTCTCAAAGCTGTTTTAAGAAGTTCCCACCCTGGATTCCTCACTCCTCGCTGCTGGTTCCTGGTTCTGCACTGCAGTTCCTTGTACCCTCAGCATGCAGACAGACCTAAAAGCCACACTGCAGACTGGTCACAGCAGCAGTTCTCCCTACTGACTCAGTTTACAGCATAGGCTTACCAACAGCTGCAGCGTGCCTGATGGCAATGCTTCAAGAGAGTTCAAGCCCAATATAACTGCTGCTGTCAGAAAGGCATTCTCCCCTTCCCCCCCTTACTGTGTGCACAAACTTGACCCCTTACAGGCCAGTTCAGTACACAGGGCCGGGTGAAAACAAGGAAAGTGGTGTAAAATCACAAGGCTAGGAGTGAGACTGCAACTTTCATCTACACCAAGCCATTTTAATAGCTCACCTATCTCTAGAAACATCACTCCTAGAAAATAAGGAGCTCTGACAAAAGGGATGTGCAATCCTTAACCATCTATTCTGCAAGGAAAAACGTCCATAGAATTATAACCAGGTTTTTTGCACTTCTGATGCAAACATGGTAGCTCCACTTGCTTCTGCCTTAGGGTTCCTAAGACTGCTGTCATATTGAAATGACACTTTTCTAACTAGTGTTAAGATATTATTACTATCTTTTGGAAAGCATCCCTAGCTTAACATTTCCTTAACTGCTAGCTGCTGACAAAAGCCAATCTAAAATAAAAGAACTCTGCAATGTTTCAATAAAAAGCACCCAACAATCAACTCCACAAAACCCTACCCAGAACTCCCCACCTTCAATTCTCAAACACCCTTCATCTCTAAGTCAAATATCCCTTATCAGCTCCTTGAGACACACAAGTGACATAGGCGTATCAAAATCGCCAGTTCTATTATTCAATTCTCAAACTGTTTCACTTTAAATCAGTATTGACCATCTTAAAGTGGCTGATAAATTAGTTTTAAAACAAACTTGAAGACTAGAGAGCCCTCTACACGCAAAGGCTAACAGCGAGGCAGAGGTATAAAGCTATAAAAAATACAAAGTTGCACAGCCTTATTTGGTTTGTTACACAGAAAAAGGATGCTCTGTTGCCATTCCGTCTCCTTCGGAGACTTGAACAGTCATCAACATGAGATCAAAGAGCATGGAGTTGGAGTAGATGGAAGAAAGGAAACACTTGAGTGGATTACAAAAATCTTCACTGAATTTCTTTTTTGGTCCAACTCATGCCCTCTTTAAGGAATGGGGCTGAAATCACGGAGTAAATAGGGCTTCTAAAACTAAGTTCAATCGCAAGTAGATGATTAACACAACTGAAGTAACTGGTTTATCACCCTTCCATGAAACAAATGGGAAAAAATAGAAATGACATCTTCCCTGTGACTTTACACAATACTTGTAGCAAAAAACTCTGCTATTTGAAGGCATTATTTGAGCAGAAGTAAGAATCTGGAGGAACAAGTGACAACTGGAAGACATGTCACATTCTGGTGCTGCTCTGCAGCATGTCAGTGACACCTGCAACATGCCCCAGCTGACAGGGACACATCACATTGGACAGCAGTGCAGGGGTCTCTACTCCCCCCTGAGATCTCTCTGCCACAGATGTTCAGTTCTGTTAACTTAAGTTGCTTGTACTCAATTGATCAGACTTTTTTTTCCCCCCTGCAATACATCAAATAGTATCTCAGGGTGCATTCGCTCTATACCAGTAGTCATATTTCACATATTGCTCTTAAAACCTGGCAGAGGTTTAATCAGTTTAATTTTAAAGAAACTAATATACTCAGCATTTGTACAGAGGCATATCATCTGAAAATTCAGAGTGGCACAGGACTAAAGCTAGTTTACTGATTAGTACCTGATATTTCTTTCAAACTATAAACCCCATGTATTTAATTAAATATCCAAAATACTCCTGTCTCAAATCCCACTAAAGCTACCTTCTCAACACTCAGAGTTTTACATGACCCAGTACTCAGCACTTATCTTCCCATTACTGTAGCCATATTTCAAAAGATAAGTACAGCAGCGTAAGCCAAATGGTGAGTGAGACGACAGCCTCTGAACCTTGAGTTTGCATGTGCAGGCAACATGACAGAATAATTAAATGGGTCAGGGAAGCATGCTGTATCCAATGAACCTAAGCAGACCTAGTGTTCTGCAAGTCAAGTCCTGTCCTTCGCAGATTTCTGGAAAAGCATTTTGCAGACATTCATTTCACTCTGCACTCTGCAGGGGCTCCTGCTTAGAACTTTGCCTTCAGACTGCAAGAGAACATAAATCTCGCTGTTCAAAGGTCAATATTTCAAAGTGCTCCAAAATGGTCATTTTGTTTTCAGAAGTAGTGTCAAGGGAAAGCGTATTGGCGGCAAAAAGAAAACTCCTGGTAGGCAGTCACATTAGGGTAATGTAATCATGACTCACGCTCCTCACCCATTTCCTGACTAGGACTCTGCATGATCAAAAGAAAGCCAGCCACATAACGCTGCCGCTCGTTAATGTTAGCCAGCCTGAAAGGATTACTAACTACCAGAGAACAAACTCCTTGCACAGTATCCTATTTAAGGCCGGGCATAAATCGACACTGACAAACACAGTGGCGCAACACCAACAAAAACAACAATTTGCCTTTGTTGGAAGAAACAAGTTACAACCTTTTATGATGAGTTCTACCCCAACAAACCCTCTTACACACCTTTAAAACGCTGTAAATCCTTGGGGTGCTTAGGGAGAGGCATATCCAATCGCTAGTTAATATCTAAAGAAATACAAAATACAAGGATCTTTTGAAGAGGATCACATCAAACTCGGTTAGCTATAAAAAACTATCTCCCTACCCAGAAAGGTAAAAGAACACAAGGACCAAAGCACGAGCTGGGCTTAAGTGGCTGTCACTTTATAAGAAAAGCACTGTAAGAGGCAATTTCTGTCTCAGCATTCAATCCTGTTGGGCAGCCTGAGTGAAGCGTGCACTTAATGATGCAAATTAGTGCTCATTTGTATAGAGACTTCTTCAGCAGAAAACAAATTTCAGATCCTTGTTGGGACCTTGGTCATACTTAATTTGTTCCAAACCCCACATTAACGAAAACCCCAAAATTAATCAGATATTTCAACAGAAAGTAGGCTAGACATTAGGTAATACAGATGCCAACACCCAGTTGCACCTTTCTGCAACTCCCAAAGGCCAGATAGAATCATAGGATTATTTAGGTTGGAAAAGACCTTTAAGATCATCAAGTTCAACAAGGTAACTCCTTTCCCTCCCTCTTACCTAAGAAACAGAGCCCTACATTTGCAGGTCCCTTTCACTCTCCTTTACAAATGCCAAGTAACTGCTAAACATACTCCTCAGCACCAGTCACTGTGTTCCTTTGACCATGACAAGGGAGACCAAAGGGCAGAGAGATCCTGAAGTTCACCATTACATATATAATCCAATGCCAAAACCACTGTCCATAGAATTAAGGCAAATCAGCAGTGGCATTCCACTCTCAGGACACTGAGGAAGGAGACCTATGTCTGACAGTAAAATTGAACCCAAATTTAACAACTATCTAGCTTTTTAGTAATGCCTCAGCTTACCTCTAAGCAATCTCAGACGTTTTTCCCCTCACATGATACACAGTACTGTGGGACAGGTCGGAGAAACAATCTATTGCACAAAGCAAAAGTTATGCTTCGGTCTGACTAAACCAATACCAGCTAAACACACTGAGCCTGTAGTTTATCCAGGTTGCAGTAATTACTTCAGACTTGAGAGAAACTGGTTCTTAAACAGAGCACATGTTTACCAAGGCTTTATACTGCATTGTGACACTTGCTGCTAGACTGTTATAGCTCTCTTTGGTTGTCATATGTCTTGTTTATGCAACTCTAACAGCACAGAAATGAGGTGCAAGCAATCCCTTTGGGCATGGATGCACCTTCGTATGGGCTAAGAACGAGCTGTTACCACATGCGGCAAGTCATTCATGTACCAATTCACACAACTGGTATGGAAGGCAATAGGGCGTAGGCAGAAAAATGAAGGAACATAATTCAGGGACCTACTTTCCTATGTGAGGGGCACATTTATTTACTTAATCCTTTAACATGTAGGTAAAATGAAATTCTACCTTTGCTGCAGGCTATTTAAAGCAAATTTCTAACGGCTCTTGCAAGACCCAGGGAGTCAGAATTCAAGATATGAGAGAAGCAATATGTTGCTTAATGTGGTTTACCATCCTTCAAAAATTTAAGAAAAAATGATGGTGTAGAACCCAGGACAGACACCTACGGTGCTCTCAAAGACTTCTGTTCTCGGGGGAAAAAAGAATAACAAGGAAAATAAAACACAACTACTGCAAAAATGACAACAACGACAAAAAAAACAAACCAAACAAACAAATAATAAAGAAACAAACAAAAAAAGAAACAAAACTCAAAACACCACAACACCAACTCAGAAAATAAAACCAATGTAAAGACGGTCAGAATCCAAGCCACAGAAGTGGCCAGGTATTCCTGATTTTCCTAGAATATGCAATGGAAACTGAGGTCAATTTCCTTCTCCTGAGTGCAAATCTAAACCATATCCAGAAAAAAATTCCACAACATATAATCTTGTAACAATGCATCAGGAGTGCATTAATTTAAGGCACAGTGTGGAGCTCTCTTCTCTTGTAAAAATCTGTACTGTTTCTTGTAACAGAAATAGCCTTTGCAGAAACACAGGGAAGCAACAAACCTAAGCTCCCTGAATTACAGAAGAGCACACACAAGAAATCTAAGAGGGAACCTGCATCCAAGGAGGGCATCAACATCTCATTCTTGCTGCTTCAGTACTGGACCCTAAGAAATGAATGGATAATGTAGACCTGGTTCCACAAACTCTCTGGACATAGCTCACATTGAAGGAATAGAAATATAATCAAAACACTTTGAAACACAGTCCCAGCAAAAGAAAAATACAGTAACTTCTAGAAGGAAGATATTACCAAACTGGCATTCCTTCTTTCCCTCTGTCCATGGGCACTAACTGGATTCACCAGAGGTGTGCATCTTCTGGCTGCAGAAGCCGTGGGGCAGCATACCTGGGCTCCTTCTTTGGAGCCCAAGGAAATCCTTACTGGAGGAAACGATTAAATTGTTCACCAACAGCTACAAAAATCCATGGTAGAAGTAGTTCATTAACACCTCTGTAACTATAGTCAAAGGCTCCTCAAGCTAAACCACATCCTTGAGGAAAATGGGATTTTTATGTTGTCTTGTTTAAGTTCTGTCAGAACACAGAGCATGAAATACGATTTATCCTATCTTCTTAAACAAAAATCCAGCCACAGACACTGCTGTTAAACTTTTGCCATTCCTGAAAAGACCATAACCCATTTCCTTTAAAAAACAAAAGTGGGAAAGCATGGACAATTTAGCGTGGGAAGAGAAAAAAGATTTAAACAACAAAGAAAATAAAAAAAATTGCACCTAGTCAGTAAACTAAAACTCTCCAAATACAACACATTAGCAGCTTGCAGTAGAATAGTTAACTTTTTATAGTCACCAGGTTCCCAGGTTAATGGCTGCTGATTAAGTTCACATCTCCCAAAGCGAGTATTTCACACTGCCTGAAACAAGGCAGGCAATTTCACTCAGAGTGCCAATACAAGCTGAAAGAACATTACATCTTAAAGTGAAATCTCAATTATAAAAATCAAAAAGTTGTGAATACTTGAAAAATTCAGAGATAATCTTCATCTTCCTTGCTTCTAGACAGTTGCATTCCCAGTGACTTACTATGCAACAAACAAACTGAATGCTGCTTTAGAACTTAATGCAGCCTAATGAAGAATGAAATTCCCTTAACACTTCTTGCTAGTGACCTTTCTTATGCAGAAGATACACAAAATTTTCTTACGTGTTTTTCCAAACACCAAAATATTCTTCTTGGGCTTTGTATCAAAATTCCCTTATTTGTTGTGTACCTGGAAACAGCTGTCTGCTTCTTGGTCAACACGTTTCTGGTAGCTTTAAAAACAACCAAGATGAATTTTTTGAGTCACTCAGTATATGTCTTCTCTCTTTATTTTCTCTTTTTCTCATTTTCTCTTTCAGTAGTAATTGAATCAGTGTAATTACTAGAAGCTACAACTATTGCAAATCAGATCAGAATCAAAACTCCTGCTTTACAAAATAGATGACTAGATATAAACTGGTGCATCTGTAGGAAAAGACAGATCTGTATAACTTGCAATATACACAACTTCTCTTTCTGCCTAGTACATCCACTGAAAACAAAAGTCTTTTTTTCCCTGTCATGGCATCTCAGCTTATACACCAGCTTAACATGCCTGATTTCATAGGAGATTGTTCCCATTTGAATGCTCTCAAAAAGGTACTGTCACTCCCGTGTCAGACTAATGCTACAGAGACAAGTTGTAGCTTTTTTTTCTATAGGCATTAGAACTTGTGTGAGCTTGCTGCTCAGCAAGCAGGACTTTCAGTTGATGCTCTTAAACTCTTTGCCTTCAATTCATCCATTTCAGTTGGAGAACTATCCTGTAGTGTTTAGCTACCTGCTAAAAATCTGAACATAAGCAAGCCACTTGAGTTTTAATAGTAGCCCAAGCCATTCATCTGAGATCAAAATGTAAGACCAAATCACATAGGCCACGGTTTCAGCAGGGAAGATTGTGCTCAGAAGCACTAATAAGATGTCAGAAGAGATAATCAGCTGAACCTCATCCTCTTGTACTGTAGTCATAAAGGGCTACTGAAATTCCCTGCTGCATAAGTGGGCACTGACAAGGGAAAGGAAAGATCCTGTAAATCTCTATTTGGCTACCACCATATCCAGTCCCTGAAGCCATATTTCCTGGAGGACGCCACTAAACAATAGAGGGTTTCATGAAGGCCACAAGACTGATACTGTCACTCATGTTTTCTAGAATTAAGGTTGGAAAAGACCTTTATAAGATCATCAAGTCCAACTGTCCAGCTTCAATTTTCTAGACTGAAGTTAGACAAAGCAAGTGAGAAAGAAAACATACCTTTTTTGTAATGGCAAGAACAATATACTGAGGCTTATGGTAGATTCTCTATTTGAACTTTTGTTAATTTTTTTCTTTTTTCCAAGAACAAATCATTGCCTAATTCAAAAAATTCTGGCAGAGCCATGAGTCATACTCACACAGAACTGTACAACAATTCAGGAAAGGCCTACAGCTTGTCATACACTGATTCCCAGTGGTCTGTTCTGGCTTTTATCATTCAAGATATGAATAGTATTTTCCCCTAAATTCATGGCATTTCTCTTAAAATTAAATATTTTGAAAAAGTATTTTTATCTAGTGAAAGCTATACTAAATTTTTAGAGTATAGAGATAGTGTTTTCTTGGTCATTAAGATGACTATGAAGGTCGAGGGGGCAAATCTCTTGAAAATTATAACATAGAGCTTTCATCCAAAATGTTGTATTTGGAAAGTTCTCATCTTTCAGCATAAAACAGAAAGAAAAAGGGGAAAAAAGCGCAGATATCTGTGTGTGACATTACTTCAAATCCTGCATGAAGAACCAAATAAATTCTTTCCTGTCAAATTGCCATGAACAGTTGGAGATCACTTTAAAAGCTGCTTCTCCTCTGACGTACAAGCAGAGGGCATACCTTTCACAGCAACTTAGCCTATTCAAAATGAACAAGGAAAACTTAACATTTTAAGGTACAGCTTTCTAGCGAGGGTATCTCAGATCCACGACTGAGCAGAATCCAGGTCCAACTTCAGATACTCAGTTTTGAAGAAAAGCACAATGAAAAAAACCACATGTGAAATCATCCACTTTTAGTCAAGAGAAATGGATATAGTTCTTGAATTTGGCAATATAACTATAACTTCTTCTGAAGCCACATCTCCTATATATTGTTACTATTTAAAACTTGACTTTGAGACCACATTTGTACTTCCAGGATATTTACCTAAGAACTACAAACTTTGAAATTTGGAAAGCCTGGTAACTACTACAAGCTACCTCACCAGATGGACTGAGAGAACATACTGAGTCAAAGCACCTGAAAAATCATCTGGTACCATGGCAGTTGAGGATCTGTAATGTACACACATGTACACACAGACAGCTGCTCCTACTTCCACAGATATCACACTGATTTATCACAGAGAGATCCACGCAATTTCTGAGATGATGCCTCTTTAACATGTCCGCCTACTCTTCAGATGTCTCGGAAGCTTCCATTTTAAAGCTTGTTTTCAGAGTTGTTTATAAATATCAGACATTGCCATTCAAGCCAACATTTTCTACCCTTCTTCTGCAACAATCTGTACATGTTTGTTTACTGGGAGGATTAGAAAGGGGTAGGAGAATTATAACCAAAGTTTTAAAACTGTTTCTCTAATGAGAGAAAACAAAATGAAATTATGGTATAGCAGGAGAGTAGAAAGACATAATGCCATTTACTGTTATGGATACACTACCCATATAAATCCACAGCACTGCTAACAAGTTCTGGCACTTCTGTACTTTTAAAGCTAGTCCTGATCTTTAAATTTGTACCGGGGAATGTGTCTATTCCTGTCACTGTGAATCACCAAAGCAAGCAATTTTAAGGTGTTAATCTGTATAATTTTTAAAAGATTCAGTGGCTTTAGTGTCTGCCACTAAAGAAGAATCTTCCAAAATCCTCTCTATTAGAAATACCACCCTCTGACTTGCATGTCTCTATCCTCACAAACAACTCTCAAGGCAGGAATAACCATCAAACCAATTTCAGAGGAAAGACAGAACCTTTGCATAAGAACTAATGATGTGAAACTAGGAGATGGAAGACAGTGGAAGTGGGGAAGGGCAGATTCGAGGAATAAAAACATGTAAGCTGGCCTGGTGCTGGAAAATTAGCTGAAATTTAGCAACAAAAAAAAAATTTAGCCTGTTTCTTTCCTTGCAAATTCTTCAGTTTTAAGCAGATTATATCTTTGTACTTTCATAAATTACTTGAATGCGCTTAAAGATTTACACTTGAATAGATATACTATTCCTATCAAACACAGTGTCAAAATCTTCCAGCTATTCTGTTATCGCTTCATTAGATGCTGCTCATGTCTCTTCCTCCTATACCACTGTCAGAGCATATTCCAGTAATCCAAACATTATACCATGTCACAAAATACATTATTTACAATGTATATTCCTCTGCCAAAGTAGAGGCATGGTTGCAGTCTCAAGGTAAAATAACTACTCCAACTAAACATGAAAGTAATTCTCAAAGGAAAACCTGAAAACTGCCCGCAGCATGAATTACTTGATTGTCTCTTCGGAGAAGTAGGTTTTGATTGTGTCCTTTAGGAACTCCTACATACTCATAACCTTCTTGGATTCTTGCTATTGTAACTTTTCTTCTTTGGAACCAAAAGTACATATTTTTAAGAGAGCTGTACAGCCCACTGACATAAAATGGATTACTTTACTGTCTTTTCTGTTGACCTCAGGTGATCTTATCTAAAAGACTCTGGAGGGCAAGATGGGTATTCATCATGCCTGAAGGTACATATACAGAAAACCACAAGAATACAGCCTCCCTCCCTAGTAAAATCCTACCATGCAAGTGGGGAAGTGACATGCAGAAGAGTGCAGCTGCCATACAAATTATTGGTCTGCTCAGTCCGCTACCATGATCCTGGCAACAGATTCTCTGTTCAGGCTCCACATCTTCTCTGTGTCACCGATTACTTTGTATATTATTAACAAGAAACAAGCTAGAGCAGATATGATAACAGTAACAACTCAGTCATCCCATTACGGTTTTCATTAAACTGATTAGTGCTGCAATTGCCTTCTAGGGAAGGTAATCAAACTGAGCAACGTATTACTATAAATTTGTATTTTTGTAGTATTGAGGTCCTATTCACAAGCCAGGTAGCTAGTATATTAAGACATAAAATAACAACAAAATCTCACAGGAGATAGTTCTTCATTCATTGCGCCTTTTTGGACAAGGAATACTTAACAATGAAACTGGAACCGTTGTGAGGATCACCTCACTCCTATTTCAATTTTCCATTCCAACTGTTTGGACTGAAATAAAGTAGACTTCCATAAGCCATATATACAGCCTATGCATGGACACCCTACTCCCTTCTTCACTTCCATATTCCCATCCGTTTTTTTAAACATCCAAGCAGAAGCACCTCCCAGATGCACTACATCTTACTCTCTTATGAACTGTGGTTATTATTCCAAAGTCATCTCATAGAGGAGCCAGAAGCAAGCAAAGAAGCAGCTTATACTTGATGAAGAGCAGTAATCTTTTGTATGTGGAGCTGCATCTGACATGCAGGACAATCAACGGCATTATTGCTCCCTCGTCCACCTTTTTCTTACCATGTAGCACTCCTACTGTTTAAGCCTTAAATTGGGCTAACTCCTAACATTATTTGTGGGAGCTACACACCCTTAAAAGAAGGGAAGTGCCCGCCAAATACCATCCTCCAGATGAATACAGACAAGTCATAGAAAAGCTCACAGTAGCATGTGCGGCTTTTAGTGTCGAGATGTTTTTTATTTTTTGTGGTTACAGAAAAAGGTACTCTCAAAGAACCATTGAGTCACACAAAAGCTTCAAACGACAGGGAGCTCAAAAAATTCAAATTGATTAAGCTATCATTTGAAAGCTGAATATTGAGAAGAGTGACCTAACCATTCTCTGGAAATGAATTTTAAATAGACTGAAATTATACTTTAGTTCCCAAAATACAGTTTATCAAATAATCCAAAAATAAAGGACCAAAAATTAATATTGATGGTCATTCCCAAACAGAACTAATCACTAAAAGCAGTGGCAAGAATGCATGAACAAGATGCTTTTTTCTTAATGATGGTTTGTCACATTTAAGACAGGATATTTACGGTGTGCATCTTAAGCACAGCGAAGGTGAGAGAAAAGGAAACCAAAATAGTCACCTTAAATTTCACCACATCTTGGGCTAATCTTTACCAGATCTAATTTACCCAATCTCATGAATGAACAGAATTAAAGTCAAGCTAAATCAAAATACACAATGAATCATTAACTGAGACAAAAAGGTAAAGGTGTCTAAAAATTACATAACCTTCATGAAAAAGACACATTTTAACATACACAACTTAAGTAGGACCAAATATACACCTAAGAAGGAATAAAGAATGGAACTTGTTTCTTATCAAAGTATCTTGAACACAATTTAAAAGGTTAGATTTAGGAAGTATTAGAAAAAAGAATGTTTTAAAAAATTTTCCTGGTATCATAAGGTTCCAAATTACAAAACTATTGCTTTCTGTTAAAAGCTTTCTGAAAAGAATCCATTAGTGCTGTTACACACTACTTGATGATATAAATGAAATATGAGGAAAAATAAACAAAACCCCAAGAATATAGATGTGGGGCAAAATTCCCCAGCAACACTGGCATTACGTTCCTGTACATCACTTGGTACTACTGTATCACTTGAGCTCTAGAAAAAACAACCACACGAACCCCTGCCTACTACACAAGAACTGACCCAGTCATATAGCTTGAGAAAGCCACCTTCTTAAAAGTCAATAAAGAAAGTTTTTAACAAAGCAACAAGATCCGTCAGACTCTTCTTTACTAAAGATTTATTACTCATAGGCTTACAGGTATCAGAGTTTCTCCCTGTAAATATCACAACAGAGCTCTGCTGGCTGGAAAGCTGGTTTCACAACCTCTATGGAGAAATCCTACATAGATGCTGACTGTGGTGGCAGCAAAGCACCTTTGATCTTCCTTGCAGAGTATCACTGAGAATTATGAACCCCATAATTAGAAATATCATATGTAGAGCAGTAATGTTATAAAGCCAAAGAACACAAATTAAGAAAAGCTCAAGATTATGTTACTTGTCCAACCATCATTTGATTCCTTCACCATCTGCAACACCCAAAAGGGCTATGTCAGAGCAAGACCTTCAGCTTTAGCCCAGAATTTCAAACCGATCTTCTCTTTTTGCTACTTCTCACCTCATTTACCTCACATACTGTTTAAGGCATAAGGGCAATGAGAAATAACAGTGACCCTAATGTATTTATATATGTATCACCATTTTCTACTGGCTTTTTCCAACTTATGGATACTTGTTTTTTCCAGAATAACTGGCTTTTTTGGGCTTGCTTGACTTGAATGTCATGCTGTACAGACTTTTTAAAA
>VXBA01002101.1:1000187-1022170 GCA_013399895.1 Serilophus lunatus | reverse complement strand
CGGCGAGCGGCTGCCGCGGGGAGGCGGCGCTGCCGGCGGCGCTGCGGGCGGGGAGGGCGGGCTGCAGGGAAATCCTGGCACCGCGGAGCGCCGCCTGGGAGACGGGCAGGGAGGCCAGGAACAACCACAATAACAATAAAGAAAATTTTGGGGGTTTCGTTTTTGGGTTTGTTTTTTTTCTGTTTTGTTGAACTCACTATAGGGGCGGGGGCCTTGAGGGAGCCCTCCCGGCCCTCCTTACACCCCGGCAGTGCCCTGCGGAAGCCCGATACTGAGCAGCCCCCAGCCCCCTGAGCACGGTCATAAACACACGGAGGTGTGTTTAAAAGCAGATGGTTTTTCCACCCCAGCCCTCTTTCTCCCTCACCTCCGCGGCGCCCCGATCCGTCAGGGGTGAGGGTCAACCCGCTCTCCGCCCGTCGCACTCATTCATCCTGCATGTCCTCCATTATTTACGCGTTGTTAAGGAGCGCTTGTGCTTTCACGGCTCCGCGGTCTGCGATTTGCAGGTAAATGGCAAATACTGCGAGAGCTGGCGAGGCGCAGGGGCGTCTCCTCCCGCCCAGCGGCGAGGCCAGAGCTGGGCAGCGGCGTCGAGATGCTGCGCGGGGCGCGGAGCTTCCAGCATCGCCTCCGAGGGACCCGCCGCCACCGAGAGCCCTTTAATGACAGATTTAAGGGCACCTGCCCATCTGTTTTATACAAGTGAAACTGCCTTGCCCAGAACGGCAAAGGGCTCAAAATAGCTGCTGGTAGCCCAACAGATTACTGACTAGTAAGCCCATAAATACTGCGTTCATTTTAATTTTTTTACAAGTAGGCTGTTTAATCAGGAGAAGGCCCTCACTATTGTTTCACTTCTCGCAGTGACATTCTCCCAGAGGTTTCTGTTGGCAGGTACCTGAACTCACCACTCTGTGCCTGACAGTTTTACCGAAGGGTCATTTTTCAAAATGTTACTTTTGGCACTGCTATACAAGCACTGCATGTGCCTTTACTGAAATATTAAGTGTGGTATATACCTTATCCAGGCTAAGGTATTTTTATAAACATTTACATAATTTTCATTACATATGGCATTTTAAAATCAGCGTAAACAGTGGATGCATTGTATATAAACGTATACTTAGTTTAAAATATGTTTACCTACCCACATCTGGGTGAGAGAATTTTCCTCTTTGCTCTCTTTGCATTGGAGCACTTTAACACTAAAGCACTTTACCACAGGGCAATTGTATTTTCTTTTTTTGTAAATACAGGGCCTAAATTCAGAGAATATGTTCATTTCAAAGTGTTGAGACTGTAATATTCAGCATACCCACAAACTGCTGTGCCCTTATGAATACAAGGTGATTTCTCCAGGCAGGAAGCTTCATGCCTTACATAGTAGTTTATATCTTGATCCTCTTATATGAAATAAAACACAGAAAATAGTGTCCTTTCACATAAAATTTCTCATTGCTGAACCATTTTCAACTCTATGAAAATCCTTTTAGCCATTTCATATACACAGCATGATTAAAAAAAAAAATCAAAAACCACAAGCCCTCCGTGTGTCATCCTAATAGCCAAGGGTGAAGCTGCTTGTTCCATAGGAGCAAAGGCTCCATGCAAACAGTCCATCCCGGTGCCCAGTGTGCAGCCCCCCAGCTGGGAGCAGGCAGTGACTGAGCAGGTGGTTATTGGCAGCAGCCCCACTGCTGCCCAAGGGATTGGGATGGCTCAGTGCCCTGGCCTCTGACAGTACTGAAGGCATGGCCAGAGACTGCACTGTTCCAGTAATTCTTAATTGCTATTGTAGAAGCCAAAGTAAATTTGAGAGAAGCCCAGAGGCTGCTCCCAGTTTATGCAAAAGGATAGTCAGAGAAAACAGCTATTATGAAGTTTGTGTAAGCAAAAGTAAAAAGAATTCTGTAATAATTCCTGGCTTCTTTGGATACATTTCCAATTTCACTATTATTCAGTTATTTATCCTGAGTGAGTGTAACCCATGCTACCTTTAATCTATCAACTCTACTCTTGAGACTACTTTCTCATTTAGGGACAGAATTTAAATTTATTTGAACTTCTTAAAATGGACACTGTTGATGACATTGGTCATACTTCCTTTTAATTGAGAAAGGACCGTGTGTGGCATGCATGTGCGTGGCACCATGTGCTGAAGCTGAAGAAAATCCACACAACCATTTCTGAGGACAAAAGAGACAGACAGACACATGGAGTCATTTGCTATAATAAGAGGCTGGCAACATTGGACAGTGGCACACTCAAAAGCTTGTCCCACTCATGTCACACATCCCTGCCTCTTCTGAATACTTTCCTTGGTCTCCTCTTCAGAGCTGGGTTTCAAACCTCCGTGTACTACTGTACTGCACCACAGTTGGTTTTACTCAAATTTCTCTCTTGTGCCCTTTCAGGTCATGACCTCCTGCATCTCTGATCTAGGGCACCTGTTCCAGCTTTTCCTCTTCAGCTTCCCCCTTGTTTTTATCCCATCTAAGATTCATGCTTGTTTTCACTGTTGTGAGGAGATGACCTGCTTTACTCTAGCCCTGAAACCTGATCTGGCCCAAAGGCATAGACATGGCATTTTTGCTGGTCTTGTATCATTGCTCTTGCCTTTTCCAGTCCCATGTTAGCTACCCCAAGGTTATCAAAGGCAAGCTGCAGTCCCCAGCAAAAGGAGCATGTTCTTTTCCTTCCACTGTGCTCAAATGTACCATCATAGGCCATAATGTTCTCTTCTGTAAGATCAAAGGACATATTAATAGGAAAGTGTTATTTGTGCACATCAATACGGTTTGTGTTTTAAGGCAGTAATGGTTTAGAGCAAAGTTTCATTTTTTCTGCAGAAAAAATGCCAATCCCTTCCCCAGCTAAGCATGTTATGGGAAACCCCAGAGGACAGACATGTAAGGTCCAGAGGCAGAACAAATATTTCTTGGAGAACTTCAGTTCCGAATTTCTTCAACTTCGTAGCAGCTAAAGTATCAGCATTATTAATAACACACAGATTTTGAATTGATCACCAGGAAGGATTGATGGGATCCTCTGCTGTTCAGTCTCTTTTGATCACAGATTTGTGCCCTCTCTCCTTGTCATTTCAAACCTCTGTCATTAGGAATTAAAACTGGAGTTTAAAGCATGGCCTAAAGGTTCCTAAATGGCAGGCATACGTGAATACTTAGATGCCTGTGATTTCTAGAGAATGTAAGTATCTGTTTAAGTGCCTTGCTGAATCAAGACAACTTTTATTTTTCATAATATTTGACTTATTTATAAATGGCAAACTCAAGTGTGTGGTGCTTTTGCTTTTCTTTCAGCTACTGCTCGACCATGAATTTTGTGAGGTTTGTTAGGCAATTTGAAATTGTCCGGTTAAAAGCTATACTTTGACTAAAGTTTCATGATCCTGATTAACAAGATTATGACGCATGATTAACATAAACTCTAGAAACAAAGAACTTAAATTATTTAATGTAAACACTCTTCCTAGTATTGTCATAAAGAAGAAAACATGACTCAAATATTTCCAGAAAGCTATCATTTTCCAGTGTTCTTGAAGATTGCATTCTGAAATACTATTGCTAAATAATAATAGCGTTATTTAACAATACTATCTAGGAATGGTCTAAATATTTTTTAACAATTCCTCTGGATTACCAATGCACGCATATCCAAACATACTACATTTCCACTGAATTACTTTGTAGAGCAACTGTACTGTAGACTACTATAGAACTGTGGGGTCAGAACTGAAGTTGCTTTGGGGCCATCTACTCCACACTGTCCTCTGATGGAGGACCAAGCACTTTTTGCCA
Organism: Serilophus lunatus; assembly: GCA_013399895.1. Taxonomy (NCBI): domain Eukaryota; kingdom Metazoa; phylum Chordata; class Aves; order Passeriformes; family Eurylaimidae; genus Serilophus; species Serilophus lunatus. Next base: position 1,018,349 of record VXBA01002101.1, on the reverse strand, counting down.
TGCTCTTTTCCAGGGGAGATGCAGCCCCTTTAGAATTTCTTAAAATGAGCTTCTACATAGTCCATACAAATCTATCTCCACAGCCACCTTTCACAGTCCCTTCCAGATTCCTGTGGCACTGTGGTCAAACTGGTCAACCACGTACCCAGGCTATCCCTATATGTCTTCATGTATCCACCATTCCTAAAATCATCCACTGATGGAAAAATCTACAGTCTCCTGAGGTAGTTCCATAGTCTCATTTTTTTCACTAGTTGTATTTTTTCCGTTTTCCCCACAGACAAACAACTTGTACCTCTCTTGGCCACAAATCAGTCTAATGATCCCAGAGAACTGTGAGACCATCTTCTTTATAACAATCTTATTCGGAGGCTGTTATTTTCCCCAACTTTATAGTTTTTCCTCACTGTTTGCTCTTACCAAGTGAAAACAATGATCAGGGCTACATAATAAAGCCTCTTTTCATGGAAATTATTATACAGCATTGGAAAGCAAGAATATGATCTGACTGAGGGAAAAAAATCTTCTGCAACTTGTTTGCCGCAGATTATTTCTGTAACTGTCACTTTGGGAATTTCTAGAAATAAAATCACTATCACTCTTCTGAGAAGTGAGCATTTACTACCATTTTTTAAACAATGAAAAAATACAAATCTGTTTTTCATCTAAATTCTTTATATATTTGAAATCACTCTGAGAAAAGAGTCCAAAGAAATGTGGTTAGGTTTGACAAAAAGAAGTCTCCCAGTGGGATATTTAACAGAATACCTAGAAAACAGTGTTGAAAGACTTATAATATTTGGAACCCACTTTTTCGACTCTCGTTCCATGACCTCTAAGCTCCAGGGGACCTTACTTGGCTCCTCCGTGGTGATAACACTTTGGATCCAGGGGAAGAAAGAAGGAATAACTGACCTGCAGTCTGAGCAAGGTTTTTGCCTGACCTTGTACATATTAGTGATGGATGTTTGACTTTCAACTTTTTTTGATATTCCAACACTGAACAAAATTTGGCTTGCCTAATCTGCCTTTTTCTTACCGCATTATTAAATGCCAAGTGGAAGCATGGTTGTGGGCAGGTATCAAACTTCCTGCTCTTCTCAGTCTTCCCAGACTGTCCAGTAATGCCTGGAGGAGTATATGAGGTGAAGTGGTGATTCAGCTGCTGAAAGGAGATGGTAGTTTACATATTGGCCCAAAGGTCTTTTCCTTCCTTTTTTCATCTGCTTTCTCTTCCTCTAAGCTCAGAGCACTTTTCCTTGCAGAACACCTCAGGGAGATGACAAAAATCCCACTGAGTTTGGCAAGAGGGCATGCAAACAAGTATCTATTACCAGAAGAATGCCACTGTCTATGATCACCAGCAGCTTCATATACATCTCTAATTAACTTTCTAGAAAAGGTCGTTAACGGCTGTTCTAAGCTTAGAAAGAAAAAAAGTAAGTCAAAAGTCATTTGAAAGGATATGGCAGTAGCTCACATAAATCTAATAAATGGATATGACAGAAAATAAATATTTTGTTTAACAGAAATACAAACAAAAAGAAGAGTGAAAGAACAATGAGAGCTTTGCAAGATGTTGTCTTGCTTAATATGAGGATTTGTGTATAACTATCAGCATTTAGGGACCAAGTCTGAAACTGCTGAGCACTCTTCCCTTCTATTAGCTACTGTGGGAGTTGAGAGCACCTGGCATCTTGAGAAATCAGGGTCTTTGGCAGTTTTAATTTAGTCTGACAATAACGCTGAATAAAAATATTCTTGGGAATAGCCCACAATTATGTAGCATGAGCTCATTTCTTCATTATAAAATGTGAGCTGAAACCATTCATATCTGCCAGCCAATATTACAACAGGCAATTCCAGTTTTTCATTGCATGGGAAACACTAGCAAGCTTTAATGAGTTTCAAAAATAGCTGCCACATCAGAAAATTGCAATGGTGCTTGTTTTTCTGATGTGAATACCTGTTCAGCAGACATCGCTTAAACAATGGCATCCAAATAGACCAGGGCATGTAAAATAGCTACTTCTATTTGTCAGCTGCACACCCATTGTTTTCAGTCAGAGCCTGCAGAGCAGCTTCAGCTGTACATTCCTGGGAAGTGAATAATATCAGTTGAGATTACGCTACAGTACCACATCTATTACAAGCACATTATAAAGATTGAATATAACCTAATTAGGAAATGCTGAAGTCGGCTGGGTGTGGATGTGGGCTGGGAAAGAATCATTTTACATGACCTTCACTTACTGAAAATGAGAGTTCACAGAGGGTAAAGCAAAGGTAACAGTGTGGATTTCAGTCACAAATCCAGGTATCACGTGCTCATCCCATATTCCTCATAACCCTTCCTGCTAAGCTAAACAATTGATCCCCAAGTTTCACTGCCATTAAACTCTTTTGTAAACATTGGGCGAATCCAGCAGGACAAACCAAATTTGGTCACATTCTTAATTTGCATGCAGATTAGACCTAGAGCTCCATTCCGGTTTTTAGTGCTGGAAGGATGAGATTGCAGAGGGATGCAGGGAGTTTCATCCTCACTGGCTAAGTAAAGGGGCAAGCTCTTTTTATAGATCTAACACACCTTCTGGTCTCCAAGACAGGGTTGTTTCGTTGCTTTCTGCTTGCAGCTTTAGCACAGCATCACTGATCAGCATTATGGGTTTTTGGATCTAGGAAAATCTGTATTGGCTGCCCCTGTTTGTGCACGTTGTTAGCCAGGCGGGCTGCTGCCTAACAACAAGTCACTGACAAAATGCCTTCAAACACTTCTCATGTCTTGCATTTACCTCCTGGTTCCAAAATGAAAGTTGCATTAATGCCAACAGCTGGAACAGATCAGTGCTCCAAGTTGGATTCTTGCCTTACCACTGATTGGAACAGAGGTTGCAGAGAGAAAACTTCAGCATGCCAAACTGAAAGTAGTTTACTGTGTTTATAGGACAAAGTCTCATCTGTACAGGTACTCATAAAGGACAGACCAGTTTTCCCACAGCACACCACAGAATGGTGCAATTGAACATGCAGTTAAAACCATTAAATATAACCTCAGACCTCATGGTCTGTCCCATAACTGAATACAGCACCAGAGCAGATACACTTGAGCAGAGCTCTGCTGTTCATGTTCTTAAAATCAACAATTACCCATTTTCTTTGCCATGAATATGTTTTTGAGATTCTGTTCCCATCAGAAAAAAAGGAATGATTAATCTTTTTTTTTTTTTTTTTTGGGGGGGGGGGGGGGTGGGTGTTGGCCTTTGCACATTAAGTACTATGAAATTAATTCTCAGCTGATTTGACTGTAAATTGAGAATAACTATTAATATCAATGGCATGATATTGGTGTGAAATTACATGGAGGCATCAATTAAAGAAATGCTCTTCATAGAGATATGCCTTTACTATGTATTTACTACAGTGTGCACTTCTGCATCTCCTGATGTTACCATAGGTGTGCAGCTCCTGTCATCTGCCTTGTAGATTGGAAACCAAGTCTGTGATAGACACTATAAACACTCCAAGAAGTTAACCCAGGACACACCTTTTTCTTGCACATAGTAAAGATTTAGTGTCTTTATTTTAGACTGAAAAGTATTAGTGGAAAGAAAATACAGAGAAAGCTTAAAAACAGATAGCATGATAAAATCTGAAATAATTTTTTTAAAGATACCTTCATTTTGTAAGATACCTAGTGCATTTTCAGAAAAAAATGTCTGGAAACCTAATAACAAATATAACTTATATATGTTTTAATTTTCATAATCTTCACATTGGTTATGGTAATATTTTTACTAGTGTTTTTGTTATATAATTAGATAACCTGATGTCTGGCTAAACAAAAAACCTACTGTATGTGATTAAAACACTGATTAAATTGCATAGCATTTATCAAATTGCTTTATATTGTCATATAATAATATGACAGTGCTGGGAAAATTAATTTGCTTGTGATAAATAGTGATGTTCTTTTCTCCCCAGAGAAAAATACTTTCATCTGAAGATTATAACCATCATTAACTCCTTCTCTCCCTTCCTCCCCATCCCGCACATATATAAATATGTTGCCATCTTAGAAGACCATTTGGGAAGCAAAGGGACTAATCTTTTTAAATGTGTAAACAGCCTGCAAGCTGGCCATTAAGTACATGCTAATGGTGCATTGCTAGTGTTATTAAAAAACACCTACTTAATTCAGTAGGAATTTAGTCAGCACTCTCTTAGTCCAGAATCAGGTGCTTATGTTCTGGTGGAATTTTGTTACTTAGTGAATATTTTAAATCCCATTCTGTTTTAATTAAATTATTGGTTCTGAGTAACCTCTTAAAAAAACCTGGTATGACTGGAAGACATATTTTAGTGAAGAAAGATATGTACTTAATCAATAGTCTTTCTGCTGAATGATGTGATTTGTTTATCTTAAGTAACCACAACACTTCGAAGATTTTCCTTGGGGTCTGGTATGTTAAATGTTGATTTTTTTTTTTAAGTGGTGTTTACAATAGGTGTACTACCCCTATGTCAGTCAAAACTGCTGGAGTGGAACAAATAGTCAGTTAATAACGTCTTCCACTTCACTATGGACACATGGAGTGTTTTTGTTAGATTTTCATTTATTGCAGCAGCCAGTGCTCTGAAACCTCTAAGAACAGTTTCTTCTACTTGGTCTAAATTTTCAGAATGCTACATAGAAGTATGTATTAACCCAAGCCAGATTATACATTCGAGTTGATATTTTCTGATGACAGAATCAAAAAGAACTGCAAAAGTTTGTTACATGCCCTCCTCTAAGTGCAGCCAATATGGAATCTAATGAACCTTTGCAGATCTGAGCTAACATTGCATAGAGAATAGAAAACCACACCACTTTCCAGCCAGTTGTTTGTTCAACCTGTCTGAATGCTTATAGAGTCTGTTGCATTAATCTTTATATTTGATTTCTGTGTGTCTGTTCAAGGCTATAAATCAGACAAAAACGAACTTGCATTCAGTGTTTTGTTTTTCAGTTTTTCTCCATTTCGATCTGATTTGTAAGTGAGAGTGTCTTTTCCTTTGCCATTAGCTTTGAGTTCCTTAAAAATATTTCAGGTAGATTCATCAAGCTTCAGTTTAATGTTGGAGCCATATCAACTTAAAGCTAGGATATTAGTGCTCAGCTTTGGATTTCAAGCCATGTGTGGCTCTCTAGTATTTCTGTCCTTGAAGAGATGACTTTTCTACTCAGTCTATTCCATTTTTAACTGGACTCCTAACTGACATACAAATCTCAGTTTTACATTTATGCAGTACAGACGCAGCTTTTGGGAAAAAAAAGGACCTTGGCACCATGAAAAAATGTCATGTGATGACCCACTCCTGACATGTCCAACTATGAAAAAAACCTGCTTAAAAATGCATCATTGAAGAAAAATGCCAGAACAGATTACAATAAATTCCCTAGTGAATTCCATCAAGAGAGGAAGTTGTCTTAGTCAGATTTACTCACAGCCAACCAGTTCCTGAAGTTCCTGAACAAGATTTACTCAGGCTCTGATTTTGTAGGATGTGCACATGGAGATGCAATCCTTCCTGAAATGATGCCAGAGCCCTCAGCATTTCCAGTGGTTTGGAGAAGGGAGGAAGGTATCAGCTGGGAAGAGACAGAGGATGGGATCCTATTTCTGCATCTCAGGATTTTCATATTTACCTTAGCTTGGCTTTGCTTGCAATTGTGTCATGTTTGTTTTAAAAAAGAGTCAGAATTTATGGAGTCTTTTCAGGAGGATGTCCTGCAATTTGTGATTCATGACATCCTGCAGAAATTGCATGCTGATTTATAATACCCTCTCTGCATGGAACTGCACTTCTGAGCTATGAAACTCCTAACCTAATTCTGTTAAAGACTTATTTTGTAATGTTCAGCCTTTCAGAATATAGGTCTGCACCCCTAAAAGGCTTCCAGAGTATTTGGCAGTGCTCAGTGGCCTCACGGAGCCCATCCATCTACATACACTGACCTACAAGAAATAAGGGATCATATTTAAAGTTATCTGAAAAACTGTTGCATATTTAAAATACAGGCTTATAAATTAAAATTTTAGCCAATCACCATGCCCAGCACTCCCAGTTAGTTTGCTTAGAGGGGATAACCTTATGGCCCATTTGAGTTTAAAGGAAAGTTAGTAGACTTCAGGTAGTCCTCTGCCCAGCAATATATCTAATTAGATTTACAAGTTTGGAGCACATTGACTAGTGAGTTGTTTATATCTAATTTTAAATTACACTGTTATTTGGAAGAAATAAAAGCACACAATATTAACAAATTAGCAGCATTAACACTTAGGAAAATTAATTTTGAAATACGTAGTCTCTTCAAAGTGAAATGGAAATAAAAATATAGAAAAGAAAATGCCATCGAAAGCAAGCTACTAAGATGATACAGCATGCAAATGGGCGAGCTTTATAGTTCATGATTAGTTCCCATGGAAATTACTGGTACTTTATTGCTGAGATTTGGCGAAAGGTGCCTTAAACAGTAAGTCCGGCCTGGGCATCAAAATAACTCCCAAAATACAATGCCAACCACATGCCTTACTGTTAGCGGGATTCCTTTTCTGCAAGGTATGAAAATTTTACTCTTCTCAACAGGAATTGACTGAAAGGAAATTATTGCACAGAGAGACAAATACTGATCCGAACTAAATCACCTTACAGCTGAAAAATTATTTTTGTGGGCACAGACATGGCAGTCAACACTAGAGAAGGATCAAGAAATATTGAACTTCTACATTCCAGCACTTCTGTGTTGTAGTATTTCCATGTGCTGTAAACAGTTGTGGCTTCAGCAGAGCAGTACAGGATATTGTAAACTGAAACACTTCCTAAAAAACACAATGCCTGCACAGGTGCAGTGAGCCAGCAGGATGATACAAAGAGCAATTCTGTGACGCTCATCCTCACAAATATATGTGGCTCTTGATGCCTGTGGCCATAAGAAACCCTTTGGCCACCTTTCCTCTTAGCATTGAAAACTCCAACATGCGAAGAATGTTTTCAAACAGGATGACAAGGCTACATCCTGAGTGGATTTGAAAGGAGTCGATTGCAAAGAGCAGGCAATAGCCCATAATATCCTTCCTGCTCATTTGGCCCTCCTATCACTGCTGATCTCAATATGGGGAAGTCTCAAATAAATAGGAGCTTTAAACTTCCCCTGTTGTGCTGCATTCCTATTTGGCATCTAAACCCCTATTATTTGCTATCCAATGGGGTGACAAATGGATCATCGATTAGCTCATGGTAGGTTTGAATCAAGGAATGTGAGTACGTGAAATTGCAGCACCATTAGGTCACCCTGGGCTGATAGTGCTACAAACGAACCTTGCCCTATTGTTTTTCAAGGATATTTCCCATTCCCTGTGGAACACAGATATACCTGGTAAAGGCATCTGGAACATCTAGGCTGTGTCTAGGCTGAGGGTAGATGTTTGCTTTGGTATCCAGTGAGGATCCTGGTCTTCTTACAGCACTATCAAGATCATGCCCTGAGCACCTGGCAGCTTTCTGCTCAGTTTCTGTGCTGCGTCCTGCAGAAATCAGGGCAGGGAGAAGACAGCATGTGTCTGAGTTCACCTCCAGTACGCAGCTGAGAAGTGGCTGGGCTGCCCTCACCCAGGGCATCGGAAGTGCTTCTGGATCAACCAGTTCAGACAGGCCTCAGGCTGGTTCTACAATCGCTGCTTGATTTGACAGTGAGTGTCACCCCTCTTTAGGTCCAAAACATGAGCCGCACCTCGCCCTTGTTTGCATCTCACATCCAAGCTCCTTACACAGCATCCATATGGTGCCTCTTGACCTTCCAGTGGTAATGACCCTCTAGAAATCAGCCTTTCCTCCTTCCACAGTTGGTGCCTATAATTAGTTGTAAAAAAGGAGAAAGTGGGTAGGGATTGCTGCTCAAGGACTCCTTTGTGTCCAGCCCTGGAGTGTTTTGAGCAGAACAGAACTGCCCCTCAGGTCCTGATGTCCTTCTGGCCATGTGGTAAGGATCTGCCAAGAGTGAAGCCAGAGATCTGCGGCAGAGATAGGCTGTGGATCTGGCAACAAGAGACCCATTGGGCACCACTGGGGCTCTGCCGTGGGCACCCTGAAGGGAAAGTAGGGGCTGGATTAAATCTGCGGTTGACAGCAGAGATGTATTTTCTCTTAACTGTCTTTGGAGTTACACAACAGTTGTGTCCCGTGTCCCGTGTGTTCACTGTGTTTGTTTTTTCAAGTTTCAAAGAGTGAAAAGAGAATTTTGTATGATTTACTGGGACAAGACTCAAATGGTAACTGTGTCTTTTGCTAATGTGTTTTTTGTTAGCAAACAAATGCGATGATTAGTATTTCATTTCCACAACACATGTCTCATAAAGAAAATGGCATAATCAAATAATGCAGCATTTTAGATTGCTTAATTGATGGAAGGAAAAGGCTGTGATAATTTACCACTTCATCCTTCAAACTAAAAATCTACCCAAAGCTTCTGTTTGTTACTGTTAGGTTAAGGAAAACAGGGGTATGGCAAAAGGCCAACTTCTGATAAAATTATAATCCAGATCAAAATCCCAGACTAATGGTGATTTTTATTTTCCATATATGTATGTGTAGATTTTCTTCTATTTTGTATTTGGATAATTTCATAAATTAATGAATAAATAGGAAATAAAAGAGTCCGCACCAAGTACTTTTTCCTCAAAAGCAAGTCTTTAGTATAGTAGACTAAACTAAGGTACTGACATGACTTTAAAGTGAAGATTAACACACTTTTAAAGTGCAAAAGGTCCAGAGCCTCCATGTGTATCAGAGGAAGTAATTAATTTTTTTAGTAATGGCCAAGTGGTTCTGGATAAAAGGCTTAAAACTGGATTTTGAAGGTATTATTGTTTTTGTTAATTGGAGGGATGAACAGGATCAGAGCTGATGAGTCATTGCAGGAGCCTGCTGGAATGCTCCAGATGCTTATTAGGATCTGCAGGTGCACATTTCTTGGACTGAATATTCAAAATTAGTAGGGAGACATCCAACATTCAGCAAATTCTTACTCAATGGAGAATGTTTTCTCCAAAGAAGAAGGGCATGGTAGCCAAACTCCTTGTGGCAGCATAAAGTGCACGTTACAGTATGGGAATACAGTGATTTCTGATCTGCTTTGATTTTCTGCCCTGGCCTATTTTTTTAGCAGTCCAAACACAATAATGTACTAGCGAGTGGAACCCAGTACCAAGAGCTGTCTTGAATGTATTCCTACATATTTTTTTTGCCATTTTTGCCTCTAGCCTATGCTGAAAGAGAAAGTGAACATCCTGGGACTGGCAACAAGCCAAAAGCTCAGGGACTTCTCACCTACAAGGGCTTCTTGCAGTCCACAGCAGCAAACATGTGCAAAAGATGTGAGCTATTGTTACTCAGTTTGTAATCTGAAAAGTTGGAGTCAGAGCTGCTGTGCTCTGCAAAGGACTGTGCCTATAAAATCCAGCACCACATTATGCTTTTCAAAAAAATATTGGAAATTATGTTTCCATCTAAACAAAATGCATTTTTAATATGATTTTTATTTCTTATCACATATTTTGTAAGTGTTGAGTTTTCTTTATGAACAACTCCTGAGAGAATTTCTTAGCATGTTTTTTTGCTATTCCTCCTAAGGTTTCTTTTAATCCTAAGCGAGAATTTATAGTTGCATGCCTTTAAGAAGACTTTTCTGACCTGATTAACAGAAAAAGATGATTGTAATAATGGAAAAGTTTGCAATGACTCTGAATTGAGTTTGATCTAGCTCTAGTCATTAATATATAATGCAGACTTTTGATTACTTGATTTGTAATCATGATTTCTTAAGTGACCTTAAAACACTCATTCACTATAAATAGCCAGTAGGAAAACATGTTTAAGAAGGACTTTTGAAATTTATATTTACATACTTTCCAACAGCAGTAGCATGCATTGACAGCTGGGAATGATACAGCAAAAACAGCCATTCCTAACATGTCCTCTGGTTTCTGTTTGCCAGCATGTGCCCTCTTTCCTCCTGCCTGGCAATCCTGCCTGGGCAAATTTTGATCACTTTCTATATTTGTCTGGGATTTTCAGCCTTCCTGTTCTTGGTGAAAGGTCAGATGCTTTTCTGCATCTGCCCTGAGCTGACATGCAAGCTGACAGTTTTGGACCTGCCTTGTATGCAGAGGTCAAAAAGAACCATATTGCGCGTGGACACACTGTATGGATGCATACCTCACTCACACAACGCCTGGTGATTTGGCAAGCATGGGATATACCCCACATGAATTGCACAGCCACCTTGGACCTATGCAATCAGTTTGACACTTACAAGAAGAATCAGCTTTAATTATTGGCCTTTGTGGAGGGGCAGTAGGTCTAGAAACCCCAGAGGTACGTATGGCGGTGCCACAAAGAGATAAAGTATCTGTAGCAGAATTCAAATGGTCCTATCCTTAATTACACAAGAACAGCCATTTAATCAACTTTAATACTGCACTTCCAGTTAATTAGACTGGCTTTCTTGAATATTTTCTTAAAGACAAGTTCACACTGGAGATAGGCTGATAACCCACTTGACCCACCTCTAAGGTTTTTTCAAGAGTATGAGAGATGTGGACACTGCTGAATTTCATGGCTTATTGTGAATCCACACTAGACATTTAATTATATTTGTGAACTCAAAGAACTCCCGATGATCTCCTATGTCAACATCATTCATTCTGTGGCCTGCTGAGCACACGTATATAAAACCCTCTGAAGCGTAGCTGAAACACTGAGGTATAGTTCCTTTTTAAATTGACTCATTTTAACTGGAATTTAAAATAATCAGATATTCTATTTTTTTTTTTTTTAGATTTATGTAATTATATATAAGCACCACTAAGACTACAAATAAAGCCTTAGATCATTGTGAAACAGCAGCAAGAGTCCAAGAAAAACTCCAAGTTACCAGAAGAATGTTCACTTATGGAAGGAAAGATAAATATTTCTAAGACACACATCATAATTTTAGCAGTATCGGAAAGAATATTTTTTTTCCAGTTTATCTCTTACCTTTGCTAATTAGAAGTTATGGTTCTTGCCTGGAGGAACTCCGGTTTCCATTTGACTTTAATTTCAGTGCATGAATGGAATGCGGCCTTCTATGCAAAATGCACATGCTGCCCTGTGGCTTTCTCATGGCTGAGGGTGTGCTTGTCTGGTGCTTAGTGAGGTGGAGTTTTAAAAAAAAAACCCTCTGCATTTTGGATTGTGCAATGTCCTTTGCTTATGGATGTATGGAACAGATTTGTACATAGATAGGACTGTTGGTAAAATTTCCATATATGTGAGCTTGTCAAATGTATGTTTACACTTTAATCATGGTTGTCTATGCTTATTACATGGTTTCGCTTCATTAACTCTTCCATTCTGAATTTTCGGTCAAAATGGGGTTCCCTATCTGTTCTTTTCCAGAAACACTGTAGTATAGGAACAAAGATAAACATTAAAAAAGGGGGAATCATCTTTTGCCAAGACTATAAATCCTAAGGAATTTCATCAGTTTGTTTGACTAAAATGTTTTATTTAAAATAATAACAGCTTTTATAATATACCAGCTCCTTTCCCAACTGCATTGGGACCTGTAAAAGCAGTCAGAAAAATAGATAGATCATACCAATTAAAATTTTATCAGGAGCTGGTTTACCATGCAATTTATTTCATGTCACTCCAGATGTCAGACATCAAAAAATATTAATCTCAAATAATAAGATAGTCTATCCCCAAATCATAAGAATCTAAGTAATAAAGATGTTGAGGCTGGTTTTATTCCTTGATGTTAGATACACTCTGTGTGACCTTCTACCTAGTCTGTGTCATACCTTGCTCTAAAAACAGCACATGATATTGTATTTCATTCTCCTTAAAAGCCCACTATGTCCCTGGACATTTAGCAGATCTCTCTGACGTATCATCAGTTCCTGTGCAGTTTTAATCAAATCAAAAATAGTTCTAGGTAAGAATCATTCCATATGTGCATTAAGTCAATCAGCACAAGTTTTCTCATTAATATGGTGTCTGTTTACACATACGCATATTAGCAATAGCTACTATGAAGCTTTAGTGCTGTTTAAACATAAGCTAAGTACTGTATTTCTTCATTTAGCCTTACAGTCTCAACATTTTGCAAAACCCGAGTCAAGCCTTGAGGTCAGCCTACATACCATGGTATTAAAAAAATAAATAAATATTATACTTTTTGTGTGTCTTTTTTTTTGTGTTTGTCTTTATGACTTATTTAATAGTACCATGTGTTCATTCTTTTTGCAGCACAGAATTACAGGAACTATTTTTTTTATGAAACGTAGTAAGTACCATAGGACTTTGAATGAAAAGCTGTGTTGGCATCTACACTGCTATTGCAGCATCATTTAAAATGTTCCTGCCTTCATCCCCTAACATCTATATATAAAAGCATCCAAAGTGACGTGAGGAGAAAGATAGAGCAGTCTGGCTACACAGGACTTGAGAGGCTGTCACAAAATCAGTGTCTGGTTTGCAAAAAGAAGTTTGTAATTTTAAATATAGATACCGCATTTTGGCATGTACTTAAAAACATAGTGAAGAAATTTAAATGATGAAGGAACACTGGACTGAAAAGAGGATTAAAAAGCAAACCAACATACCTTAAATTTCCAGCTCTTAGAATATATGTCATTCCTAGAATGACATATACGCCATGCTAAGCAGGGAAATAGGTAAAGTAAGCTAGAATTTCTAGCACTGTACAAGTGTTTGTAGCATCTTTATGCTAAAATTGTAATGGGAATGCTTTTTTCAGTTTCTGAAGGTTGGTGCCAAAGTTGCTCACATTTTTATTGTTAGACAAAACTATGTCTACTAAGGGACTCTTTCAATTTTGTCTAATAAAATCAGAATGAAAATTATATTAAAATATTAAAATCAAATTATATAGTTATATGAACTGTTAGACATTGAAGGCTGAGTCATATCCTACTGCAGATGTAAATGCTGATAATAATACTTTGCATTTTTTTATTCAAAGCATCCTTAATTATCAACTAATTATCTACTGATTATCAATTATTTGCCAATTCGTCCTCTCTGACATAGCAGTGACTTTATGCATGGAGTCATTTGGATGGATCAGATTTACCTGACACCACACTCTGATTCAATGATGCAATGAAAATCATTCTTCAAATTTCTAAGCATATTGTCTTCCACTGGTAGTCAATAATTTGATAAATTATGTAACTGAGTGAACAAGACTTTTCGGTTGTCAGCATGCATTATAAAGGATAAATTACTGATTGAATTTGATCTATCTGACCTGGAAGCCTGCAGCCTGGATTTTCTCAGGAGTATACATAGTTTTTTCCACCAAGAGAAGGTGAAGAAAAATTGAATTCAAGTTTGAAGTGCAGCATTTTACATTCATTGGGCACTTCCATTCAAGTAGAAGTGGTTTCACAAGTGATGTGGGTCTCTGGACCTGAGCCCTCACACTCTTATTTCAGGCTGTATCATCACCGTGCACCTCACACTGTAAGGCAGATAGAGTACATTGCATTGCTCCAAATGTAAACTCTGGAAAACAAAGAATATGAAAACTAGACACCTATCATCCCTGCAACACCATCTTGCCCCTTTCTAAAATGATGACTCCACACGCTAGAAATGCAATATCTTTACAGATTGGTTTGGGGACTCTTTGGGGAACGACGCTGAGGCAGAGCCTTGGAAGCCAAACCCTTACCTCTTCTCTTTGTTGAGACAAGTCCCCAGACTATGTCAGTTACACTGAGTAGAAGATACTTACTTCACACAAGCCATCTCCAAGTCTGTAAATGTTATGTTCCTTTCTTCTGCTTTCAACATGACAGCATGGTCTACTGTATCTTTTGACCTTCGCTAAACTTTGGAGTTCTTTCTGCAGGATCCAGGTTGCTGATAGTTTCTGTGATGATAGGAGACCTTGTATACCTCGGCAGGTACAATCTACAGAATTAAGTGTTGACAAAAGTCTTGTTTCATGTATATGTTTTCTCCCCCTCTTGCTGCAGTCACAGCTCTGTCAAACTGCTGCTCAGTTTATTCACCATTCTGTACAGCTGCATACAGCCCAGTAGCTGTAGCAGGACTGAGTACAGGGAAATACTGCAGTTTAAACAACTAGAATACGATCTCAGGAAAAGCAGTTTCTACTCTTTACTTCCCACATTTTGGACACGTTAGAGATCAAGTGTGACCAAAACATTTCTCAGATGAATGCCAAGCTGAGCTAAAGAGGCTGCTTCCAATTCACAGCCTGTGACTGTGGCAATGGTAAGGGTAGACGGGAGGAAGAGACAACAGGTTCAAATAGAAATAGTGGACGTGAAGCTGCTTTCTTCTCTCAGCTCTGACTGCTCAATTTTTCACTGCATTTGGCCCTTGCAAAGCAGGAGCCTCTGATCTAATAATTCAACAGCCTTATTTGACCACAATCAGTCTCTCTCTTTAGGAAACATGATTACTGGGTCCTAAATGCTTCCTAGAGTCTTTCATCTTTCCTCTATCTAATTAGTGCTGATTTCCTTGATGGTACTGCTAAAGTACAGTTGGAGCCTGGATGTAGATTACAGAGCACTTTACAATATCAGCAGTAAATCAGTCAGAGATTGTGAAGCACGTATATTATGCATTTCCTGAGAGTTGTGAAGGGTGGGATTTTATCTTGCAGTGCATTAGTGTCCCTAAGATTGTGTAACACTCTTAAGTCACTCAATTATCATGACACTTGGTTGCCTAGAAATCCTTTTCCCTTACACTATATGCCTATTTCATTTTTGTAGATTAATCAGTTTGGCAAACGTTAACCTGAAACTATAACTTTTGTCTTTCAGACAGTTTTCAAGAATGATTCTCAAGGAGCAGAATATTTTGAAATAAAGAGGGACTGAAATCATCTTCAAGGAGATATTGGGTTCATATTTTGAACCCAGAAGACATAAGAGAAGAATGCACATTAAAACTAAAAGGTATATTCAGCTTGCGCTGTAACAGGTATGATACCATTGAATTAATGAGAATAAAATTATACACACAGAATTACACACAGAATTTATAAGGCTGGAAGAGACCATGGAGATCATCAAGTCCAACCTTCACCTAGGTTTACAACCTATCCAACATCAGTCTAACAGCTATACCATCTAAATCATTTAAACCATCTAAACCATACCACTAAGTTCATCATCTAACCTATCCTTAAACACATCCATGGACAGTGACTCCACTACCTCCCTGGGAAGCTCATTCCAGTGGGGGATCTCTCTCACTGTGAAAAAGTTCCTCCTGATATCCAATCTAAACCTCCCTGATGCAGCCTAAGACTATGTCCTCTCGTCCTGTCATTGGGAGCCTGAGAGAAGAGACCAACCCCCACCTGACTACAACCTCCTTTCAGGTAGTTATAGACAGCAATGAGGTTGCCCCTGAGCCTCCTCTTCTCCAGGCTGAACAATCCCGGCTCCCTCAGCCGTTCCTCACAGGGCTTGTGCTCCAGCCCCTTCACCATCCTCGTTGCCCTTCTCTGGGCACATTCCAGCAACTCAATATCCTTCTTAAACTGAGGGGCCCAGAGCTGGACACAGTACTCGAGCTGTGGCCTAACCAGTGCTAAACACAAGGGAAGGATAACTTCCCTGGTCCTACTGGCAACACTATTCTTGATGCAGGCCAGGATGCCATTGGCCTTCTTGGCCACCTGGGCACACTGCTGACTCCTATTCAGCTTCCTATCAACCAGCATTATCCTCCATTTGCCTCCAGTAAGAAAGGTATATATGGGTTATTTGGTTATTTTTTTAAATGCACTGTTAGACCACTTGGCTGTATGACTTAAGCCAAATCATGCAGCCAGCTTAATTCTGTGTATTACTGAAAAGTCTTTCATTTGATTATAATTGACTGCTTGCACAAGCAAGTTTCAAGGTAAATTTGTGAATGAACATGCAGAAGTGCAGGTAGAATTTGAATACCAAGCTCTACATACATGCTCCTAATGTCCTAAACACTCTAAAAGCCACACCTATCCAGCTCCATAATTCTGATAGCAGCCTGTACTCTATTATCTGATTACTTCTAGTGGTGGAAAGCAGAGATGAAATATGACTCTTATGGCTTGGTAGTATTTTGTCATCACTTCTTACTGGTTACACAGAGATCTGATCAAACCAGGGAATTCCCACAGATTTTTGTCTCTGCTATTTGGAACAATATCTCTTTGATAGCAATACACGCAGCCCAGTACAGTTTACAACTTTGACTCAGAATAATGTTGCAGCTCTCAGTTACAGTATTGGCTCAGTTTCTCTGTATCTCCCGTTACTGTCAAAGATCAGAAAGGCTCTTAGTAGATCTTCCTAGATAAAATATAGCATCTTCCATAATCCATTCAAGGAAGGAAAATTCAACCAAATAGATCCATCTCCGCAAACCTTCCCATGTTTTTACCTGAGTTTTTACAAAGATCATAAAATGAGAACAGGATCAGAGCACTTGTATATAAATTTAAGGGAAATACTGTATTGAGCTTTCTGAGAGATGTTTTTCAGAGCCATCATGTGTGAAAATCCATTCACTTTTTCAATAATAGCTTATCTTTAGTGACTACAATGACCCAAACCCGAATTATTTTCATTGTAAATTGTGATACCCACATTTTACAAAACCTATGTGTTGCTTAGTTTAAAATCCTCATCCCTTTTAATGAAATACAGTAGCTGGCGCTTCTACTGAAAAATTCATTAAATATTTCCGTATTGGCTTCCAGCTTGTCTGGTGTTTTTGCCTGGCAGAATATAGTGCATCTTTGTGCGTTATTAATGGGCTGAGCTTCTGGACAAGACCATGCTTTTTTGCCACTCCAGAATTTTCTTAAAAACAATGCGCTGTAAAACAGACAGAAACTTTTATACATCCAGAGGACTATTTTTGACAGAGTATGTTAAGTCGCTTTCATTTGACAAAAGCTTCAATAGACATTTCTTCCTTTCAAAGCATATATTAAGTGTTTTTAAAAAAATTCTTGGCATTTTAGCAGTTACAAAACTGGGAGGAATATGAGAGGCTGTTAATCTGCAGGTCTGGTCTTTGGCCTATATGAGTCCTCCCCTCCTTTTGACTCTATGATGAAGGATGCCAGTATGAACGCTGCAGATGCAGAGTGATATAGAAGGGTTGCCAGATGCAATGCAGAAAAATTTCTGTCCTCATTTTGAGGAAACTTTCCAGGAGGACTGCAGGCTCTTAGATGAGAAATTTCACAGATTTTGGATTCACACTTCACAGATTTCACAGAATACTCTGAGTTGGAAGGGACCCACAAGGATCATCAAGTCCAACTCTTAACTGAATGGCCCATATAGGGATCAAATATGGTGTTATTAGCACCATACTCTAACCAACTGAGCTAATCTCAGGATCAGTGTGCCATTCCAAACAGCACTAGGAGCCATATTGCAACACTGCTACATCTTCCAAGCACTCCTGAGATATCCCAAGACCTAACTGCTGAAATACAGCATGTCAGTATTAGGTATCCTTGCTGCCCTGGCACACAGGAATCCTGCAGCAGAGCAGTACAGATACTCATCTGTATACTCTGAGGCTCAGCTAAGACCTCTCTGTACTCCATGGCATGCTCAGCGCAGGTGGTGGAACAGGAGAACAGCTGTGCATGGCCCTGTGCCCAGTGGGCAGGAGTGGTGGAGCTGGTTCTTCTCATATGGAGCAGTCAAACAAGAGGTTTCCTTGGCTGTGCATCTGTCCTCTTAATCCACAGTCCTACAGCTGAACATGTCTTCTGAAATGAAAGCAATTCAGAAAACTGTCTAGAAATTGTCAACCCTTTGAGATCTTTATACTACAAAGAGAATTTTTGGGGAATCTTCCAGATATTGTCACTCCCTGAGCAGAAATAAACATGTGCTTTGGTCTCAGCTGCAATATGTCATAAAGCTGAGTAATATGTTAAAGCTGGGAAGAGAGAGTTGTGCTGTTGAGTGAGCATGTGAGTTGTTGGGGAGTTAATGACATGGTTTGCCTTATGTTATCTCCCTAATGGGGTGTGGGGGAATGGGGGGGGGA
>VXBA01002101.1:956001-1000077 GCA_013399895.1 Serilophus lunatus | reverse complement strand
GTGGGGGGGCAGCTCTATCTGACAGACATAGAGGAATTTTCTGAAATTAACTCATCTAAATTCCACAAATGAGACCATGCCCCCTAAATGACAACACAAAGGTCTCATGGAGCTGAATATTTTATTGTCAGCATTTCTGGCTTTCTTCATTTCAGAATTATTGGAATGGGGATAAAAACAGATGCAGGCAGACAAATTGGCCCCCTGAATCTCTTATTAGTGAAGTTTAATACAGTAAAAGACAAGGCAAGAGTCACTTATTCATGTATTTAACCACCAGCAATCTAAATTTAAAGTGTGTGACTTCCAATCTGTCTGTTCACCCCCACTCAAAACCTACCCTCTTTCCTTCAGGCTTTTAGGTTCAGAATGAAGAAAAGTGGTGTTATCTGTTATTTGTCAGAATTAAGATCTCCTTCAACTCAGTACAAGATGAAAACTTACAGTGTGTCTCCAGCCTTGACTAGGTCACAAAGTGAAAATCATACAAAGACAGGAGTCCATGTCATAGAAGTTTCAGTGTTAATTTTCTGAGAGAGGATGGGGATCTAACCAAGGCAGGCTTGTATTTCCTGACTGCTTGGCAGAACTAAATCTTTCAAAATTATTTTGTGCACACTGGCTGCCCCATGCTTAGAAGTCTCATATCCTGGAATGAGACATAAAGAAATGAAAAAGGAAGCTGCAGTGGTTGAGTAAAAAAACATGTCAGGATAGAAAATGTGTATTGTTTTAAAGGAAGAAGAGTTCTGAGAAAGTTCTAATATTAGGTCTGCAGTGGAGGAAACAGAATATCTTTGATGAGAAAGTCGTTGTCCATTTTGCTGAAAGTTCTCTCAATATTGGAAGAAAATAACATGGATTTTAATCTACTCTAAGAAGATGAAAATCCAGATTGCTTTTTTCTTCAGCTGTGTATGTTGTACCATCAGCAGCAAACAAAGCTTGGAAATATGCCGCATGTTCTTCAGCACCATCTACTGGCATTTTCCCCATCCACCACTTGGGCACTGCATCATCTACAGGCCTTGAGAGAGTCAGGAAGAAAGAAAATAATGAAAATCCTCCAAAAGACTGTTCATACAGAATAAACCTATAGATTAGCCTGGTTGAATTGCTGCTTAAATAGACTTTAGTTCTAATAAGAAACAGTACAAATCAGTCAACTTAGAAGCTGTACAACTGAGCTTATGGTTGTACACGTCTCCTAAGAAAAACATAATGAAGGCCAGGGACAGAGTAAAACAGAACTTGTGAAGTAATGGAAACACAAGATGAGGTTATCTGGGCAGAGAAAAAAGCCACAGGAAATGTAAAAAGATATTACCCTAGAAAAGAGCTTTTTGGAAGTAGAGATTGGGGATAGTATGTATTTCCTGAGATCTGTGCCTTAAAAATGGCATTCCTGAATGGGCTTGGACTGTTATTCTCTAATTTTGTAATACTCGTTTTCATATGCAAAACTGATTAAGAGGGAGGCATTACTGTGTTTTTTAAGAAGACTGGAGATAAGTAAACTCTGACCCCTCTGACTAGAGCAGTTCTACATACTCTTTCATTGAGATAGAGCAGTTGCTGTGTTTACTGAGTTTCTACTGTCTTCAGAAACAGTGACATGAAAAAAAAAAAGGAAAACAAAATTTGGAGCACGTCCTGTAGTTACTGTAAATCAGTGCAACTCATTGACATCAAAAGCACTTACTGTTTTGCTGAAGTAGGTGAATCCTTCTCTGATGCCTTTCCTGCCAATGGAGTAAAACCAAGCTGAAGCACAGCCACTGAGTGAGCCCTAAAATATATTCAATACTTAGGGCCAATTCTCAGTATTCATTTCATTGGCAAAAAATGGTGTGCCAGAGGCTTTCCAGATATCCAAGAATCCTGGTGTTTCAGAACATGAAATAAGAACAGAGAAAAATTCATAACATAACAGAATGTGCTACTGACACATTTGGATAAATACTTGTTAAGCCTGTCTAATTTTTTTGGTGTTTTTGCTTTTTTGTCATCTACGGCTCTATCTTCATAGATTTATAACAGTTCAGTGAAGCAGTACAGTCTCTTCACTGTGGAATTTGACCTCAAAGTCATCTATTCCATAAAAAATCATTGATAAAAGGCTTCTATATACAACTTTTTACTCACTACCTTTTCTTTTTAAAAACTTTCTAATTAGCATTAGACTTAATTGCACCATCAGCAAGATATTGACAAAATTAATATTTTGCAGCATTGGTTTGCAGTGTCTTTTTTTGATGGCAACACCTTTTGAAAGATCTTTCAAAGTTGTCAGCTTGGCCACATGAGAACAAAATTTAAGCAAAATTTCATTTAGCATCAGTGCTTGCTTATGCTGTTGTTGCAAACACAAATGCCTACAGTTCCTAAAAACAGGATAACTCAGTTACTCACAGATTGCTGGGTAATCCAGACATTTGTAATTCCTTATGTCATCTGTAGGCTGGTGAGTTTTGTAAATCTTTATGGGAGATGTTATTTCCAAAGGAAATACAAGGTTCTGAGAGGTCTTCTAAAATTAATGACTATAGTTCCAATTGACAGAAATAGCCATATGTGTGGGGAACTGTTTAATATAGACGTCAGTGGACAAACAGACCATGGGTAAAGTGGGATGACCAAGTGAAGTTAGGGCAATGAAGGTTTGAAATCATAGATGCCAGTAATGTTCTTTAAAAATGAATGGGTAAAGGTAGATTCAGAAAAAGTTAAAATTACAGAAAAATTTTACTCAGAAATTATTCCAGAATTGATGCAGATCAAGCTGTTTACTATTTGCGCATTCTTTAAAAAGACTAAAACACTGGAGTATGCTTTTGGGGTAAATGCTAAAACATTCAACAGGCTTCTCTGTTCCAGTATTTGTGTTTCCAAATTTAGTCACTTTAGCAACTACAAGCTCAGAAAGTTGCTACTGTACTTAACTGAAGATCACAAGTTGGCAATGTGTTATTCCAGATGGCTTTTAGATGCCCGGATAGAGCTGAAAAGTGTTTGGTGAACATATGGGTGAATGAAAGGCTTGTAGGTTTTGTGATACATTGATAACATCACACTTCTGGCAAAACACAAACTACTTGTCTCAATTCATATGAACAGAAAGCTTTGGTAAGTGTTTGTCTTGGATGACAGAGAATATAATGTGCACAGAAGAATTTCCTAGTAGCATCAATAGCAGAGGTAGAACAAATTCTCTAACTTAGGGATAAAAGTATTAAACAAAGAAATCCAAAAACAGAGTCCAAGAGCTGTAACTTGGCTGGGACTTGCAGATGTAATGATAATTATATATCCTT
Organism: Serilophus lunatus; assembly: GCA_013399895.1. NCBI lineage: Eukaryota > Metazoa > Chordata > Aves > Passeriformes > Eurylaimidae > Serilophus > Serilophus lunatus. Next base: position 996,763 of record VXBA01002101.1, on the reverse strand, counting down.
CTAAGGGCTGTAACTCAGTGTGTCAGTGTTACAATTTGATCTTCAAGTGCAACTCAAAGTGCTGTTTCAAACTACCATTCTTCAGGGTCAAGTCAAAAGTTGACATAAAAAGAAGGGGGCCTGAGGGTAATCAAAGAGAGTGTTGGAAGACTCTGAAGGTCAATACCTGAGAAAGTGTCCTGTTGTAGCAACAGACTTTAGCTCCTATTCCCACCCCATTCAGTGTTTTATATGTGGCACACATATCTTTTACTGGCAGTAGCATAATATATTCTACATGCCAGTGCAGAGTAGCAAAGACCAGAATAAGATTAAGGAAGAGTGAAACATGCCTCCCACATCCACACACATAGGGCAGGATTTTTCCATGTCTATTAACAAACTTGTCCAAGAACTACAATGAAAGGAATGTAGCTTCCTGTTAATAAAGCCAAAACCTCATGGCAAGGAGTATTTATAAATAATCTAGTGCTGAGACTCCTACCTTCAGTTTGCTTGGAGACATCTGTGCACCTGGAGGATGTGTAGGCAGAAGGAAAACAACTCCAAGCCAGTCCTCACCTCATGCCAGGGTCTCAACCAGTTCAGAGTCTCCTCTTGATGGGTAGGGTTCTTCAGCTTGGTAAGCAAATCACATTGTTGTAGAGTGAAGTAACTATGCTACTCGCTGTATTCTGTGTCACTCCCACTCTGTTTTAAATGTCAAAGAGTGGATGACTCTCCAGAGCAAAAAAGAGGAACTTAGCACCCAGTCGCCTCATTGTAGACATCCAGCAAAGTCCAAATTCTTGGATAATTCAGCACACCATTGTGCTGCCCAGGAGCATGAACACTGTTTAATGGTGCAGGGTAGTTACAGCTATGTCCTAGTGACAGCTGCATGTTGTTATAGATCAACAGGGTATAGGAGCACTTGAAACAGTTTTCTAGTAACTAGCATTAATAAGAGGGTGGTTGAGAGAGATTCTACTGGAAGAGCATGAAGAACACTGCCTTTGAGAAGAGAGCAAAGTTGGAAATTTCTATTTTCAATGATGTGTAAAGGGTACTGCTTGTAGACATATATTTTGTAGACTCTATAGTCTTTTCTAGATGGAATTCAATAAGCTGGTATTCACTGAGTTTTAACTATCAGTTTTGCTCAACACAGCAATATATCCTTCTGTTAGGCTGCAGATCTGCATCTCAGTTTTCAACAGGCTTGCACGTCCTCCTACTCCAAGGCAAAGGAGCCCACAGGAATGCCATCTAGGGCTCTGCAGGGATAGGGGAGTCAATAAATGTGTACATAATGCCCACTTCAATCAACACTGCTATCAAGTGTGATTTTATGAAGTTGAAAAATATTAAGTAGCATTGCCTATTTGCATTTTAATGAACAGATCATTTTACCCCAGAGGACTGTTCATAGTCACCAAGAATATTGAGTTTCTTATAGTCATTGCAACTGTGCTGTAATAGATAATTCAGTCAAAATATACAATGTGGCAAGTATCTCTCCTGTGTATGGCATATACAATAGAACTACAAAATAATTTACTTAATGGAGGGTTTGTCTTATCTGCAATTGTTTCCCCTTTTTAGGAAAATATTTTTGGGAACAGGGGAGAAGTCATTCAAAAGGCATCAGAGGACAGATTATTACACTTGAATAAAAAATACCTGCAGTACTAACAATAGGGTACAGTGCATGAGTGCCCAGTAAAATACTTCTTGTAACTTCTGGAACAGGTATATGAGACTGCTTCATTCTCATGATATATGAAGGTTATAGGAGATTTACATAAACTGAGCTTTTAAGCCTGGCTGAAGCATTCAATCCTTTGCTTAAAACCCACCAACTCATCTGAAACTTGTGCTTAAACATTCAAACATGCCATCCTAGGTACAGCTAGGGTTCACTGACACTAGTGTATCATAACAACTGATCAAAGTAATTTCAAACAATTCTGAATTTAGAGAATGTTTTGGTTTGCTTTTATTTCCTAGCTACCTGTAAAAATTTGGCTTTTTGCCTTGTTTTTGATTATGCTTCATTAGCTATGAATCAGGATTTTAAGTCTCAAAGGGATGACAATCCAGCATTTACTAAGCACTGAAATCAAGTCAAATTTTTATCCTAGAAAAAAACCCCAAACTTTATTGGAAAGTCCAAAATCACTTATTTAAAAAAGTAATAAATGCTAAATTTTAAGAAGCAAAAAGACTTTCTTGTTGATTACATGGTTCTATTGAGAATTTTCAAGAATGCAATTTTTTATTTTATTGTATTTCTAGAGAACTGGAAAAATATGCTTAATACTGGAGGCTACCCTGCTGGAATGGGTAAGTACACAAATTTTGGCAGACTAAATTGTTAATTATTCGTCTTGTTATAGCAAGGTAATTACCATTCTTGCTAAGAGTGAAGAATGAAAGACTTTCAGAGGTATTCAGTGGATTTTAATACCAAAGCAAGAGCATATGAGTAAGTTTTAATGATGTTGGACAGATTCAACTTCAAAGAGTGGGCATACTGAGGTCATTTAATTAAAAACTTACAGAATACGTGGATAGAACATGTTCTTGACTGGTTATTAGCCAAGGTAACGTGTATGGCCAGTTTGCAAACCAATGATAAGGGTCTCCTTGAAACAAATTTGTTACAAAAATGTTAAGTGTTGAAAAATTCAGTCAGAAAGACAGTATTTTTTCATTGTGAAGAGAAGGTCATCTGCCAACCCTTGGCTACTTCTATGCATATCCCAGTTTTATCTGAGAAAACAACTTCTGATATGGTGCATGTATTTCAAATGCAGACTGGAGAGCTTAAAGCCAGTTAAAAAGCTGTCTTTCCCGAGACAGGAAACAAAGAAACCTGAGAAGTCGCAGTTTGGCTAGGAATATCCCTGGAAAGGTACTTTGATAAAGACCATAATTTAGTTCTTCAAAGGGCTGCTTTCTGTTGTTTCCCGAGAAGCATAGTGGAGTCAGCATCCTATGGAGCACCTGGTGAGAGCAGGGGAAGGCTGAAGGCTATGAGGAAGAGGGGTATGGCACAGCTCTGTAAAGAAAGGGATTATGCAGTGATGCACACAGCAGTAACTAGAGAAAATGGATTTCTGTTAAGAAAAGGAAAAGGTCAGGAGAATGAGGTGCTATGGGAGATGACTGCTTACAGCAAGATCTCTCATCTAATTCAGAGGCTGGCAGTGGTCAGACTCGTTGAGGGAGCAGTAGAGAACTGTTGAGAGAAGAAATGCAGGGATAGCCTAGAATGTTTTCCTGTGCAATGCAGACACTGATGGTTTAAAGTTTGCAAGGCTGAAGATTGGAGTGTAATACCATCTGCTTAAAAATTAATGCAGCTTCTCCTGCTGATCAGACCTGTAGCTGGATTAGCTGCCCTGTATCTCACTTGCATGGCCATTGTGCAAAGAGCTTTGGCTGACCCTGAGCTGATGCACAAGCATGCAGAAGAGTTAAAAGTTGAACTCTATCAGATGATGTCTTGGAGTCATACAAGGTCTTGGAAGAGGTATAAACCAGGGAACAGCAAAACAAAAATACATCTGTGAAATGTTCATCAACAAACATGTCAAACCAGATCACGATTATCCGGAGAAGGGCTGGTACATCAAACAGCAGCTTGGCTTTCTGAGGAGGGTGGCTTGTATGTGGGGTATTTGGTGGCCTTCTTTGTGGGAGACAACAAAAATTGCCCAGAAGAAAATACGATGAAGGTCTATTTTCAAAGTGCTTGGCTGACTCCACAGAAGTTATTTGTGGCTATGATTTTTCTCATATTACTTTACAGCATTTTTCTGTTTCAACAAAAATGTACGTTGAGTGTCTGCATGTGGTGAACTTCAGATGTGCTGGAGAGGAGGAAAAGTTAATTTCAAACTTGCATGTTGAAACGCTTCATGCAAAATGAACTTATTTTCTCTTTAAACTAAGTATATATTTGCGTACATTAAAAAAGTGCTGATTTTAACTATTTTTGTTTCTGATCTGGGAAGCCAAAGGGCAGTCATCTGAACAAATTTTTGCTTTTACTGAGCTATTATTACACCTTAGAGACCTGAACAGTTCCAGTGTGTGAATTGGAAGGTAATTTGACAAGACATGTGGAATCTAAGGTAGTAGAAGTGTAGACAGTGCATTTTCTTGCAGCAAAAAAGGATTAAGAGTATAACTCAACCTAAAATGCCAACTCAGCAACTAAGTGCCACAAAAATTTTTTTTCCAAACACTGTGACATCTGTTAATACCACGAAACCTGACAAAAATTAAAGAATGTGATTGAGATGTTCAAAGTAAGACCCTCAATATTACATCAGACTCTGATGATGACATTTCCTGTTATGTCCACGCAGGAAAATAAAAGTATCACTGTTGCACAGGTAAGTACCTTTCCAGCAAAACCCAGTAGCATGTGTGACAATAATAGTGAAGACTCAAAAGTTCAACATATTAGCACATGCCAGCAACTACACTAAAACCTCTGCAAAAATCTTGGTCACATATTTTGCTTTCTAGCATGTCCCAGAGGCCAGGCCACCGATTCTTCTTGGCTGTCTTGTCCTTGCCTGCTGATGCTGATGCAGCACAACCTGCAAACACACTCCCTCATTTCGCTGTGATGCTAGTATCACAGTGAGAATATTTAGATCCATAGATTTAGATATCTAAAAGAGGGAAATTGCTTTGCATTTGATTTTGCTGGTTATCTGAACTGACTGTCATACACTAAAAAACTAATCTTGGCTGCTCATTTTGGCAATGGGCAGCTGCAGACTCACTCTTTCCAAGCATCTTTCTCTGTCTCAGAGCATACTCTCCATCATTGGTGGGCGGCTGGTGAAGTTGGTAAATGAAAGGAGCATTTTAGACTCAGTACACAGAGATGAAGAGGTGTAACATAAATGAGTAATTCAGAAGTAAAAACTAGGTAGTTGTTCTAAAGTAATAGTTAAGATTTATCATCTGTAAAATTCTCTCACCACATCTAAACCAAGGAGTGTTTTGTAACACCTGCACTTTGCTGTTGGAAGCTCATTTGAGCTGGAAAATTCTTCCTCCAGAGGCTATTTATTACCCATGTAACGGATGCTATTCTGTTGAATATGGAGCATATTGAGGTTTGGCTACCAGTTTCACTCTTTCAACACAAAGTGAAAATATGGAGATTGTGGGTTTGGAAGAATTTCTTTTATTGATGTGGAAAACTGAGAATTTAACTTGGAAATTTTTTGATTAGCTTCTGATTCTGTTTATGCAGGGAAAAGACTGTTAATGTTGGAAATTAAGTTCAAACGCCTTCAATAACAAGCTCCCTTCTTCAGAGGCAGCTCTTGTTTCACCTTTTGATAGCACACCATTCCCTGAACAAAAAGTCAATCTTTCAATAGGCTACTATCATGATTTTATATATTTTAAAATTTTACAAAGTTATATACTTTACAAGTGGGAAAAATGAAAGTCTGAGATGCAAAAAGGGAACAGCTTCTCTATCTTACTGATGTGTTTTTAAGCTGTTGAGAGCAATCAAAAAGCTGGCAACTCTGCAAGAAAGCACATTGAACTGTTTATCCTGAATCAGATTAAATCACTTGATTTTTCTAGAAATGACTTGCAGTGTATTTCCACAGTTTTAGAACACACTTCTCTGGAGTGGGTGTGCCAACCAATCTAATAGATTTAGAAGATTAGTAAAACTCTAAAACTAGATATCTAATTACTTTATCTTTCCTTCCTAAATCTTTATTTGAAAAAAGTATTTTTGTTTCCTTTTGTACTTTAATTTCAATAAGCACAGGAAGACAGGTATGAGTCTGCTCGTTTTGAGTATAGAACTGCTAAGGAGTTATGCCATTATACTGCTCACATCCATCTGGTATCTGATTCTTCAAAAGCATATACAAGAAATAGTGAAATGGCTAATCACGAAGTGAAATGCACTCACATAAAACAGCTGTAGAGCTGTCACTGGTCTTTGAATTTCAAATGATTCAAAGTGATCAGAATTTTACATTCCTTGTTCTAGCTCACATCAAAAATAACAATGACAAGATTTCTTCTGTTATACAGAAGTATAACAGATCTTTTAATTACAGCAGTTTTAATATTGCTCTCAGTTTTGAACACCATTGAATACTTTTAAGATTTATATATTTTTAAAAAATATAAGGTTTGCTTTGTTTTAACTGTAAATTAATAGAAATTTGTAAACAAAAGCGGCTAAAAGTAGATCATTTTGATATTTCCCTGATGCAGATAGCTGTATAAGTTTTTGTCTTGAGGCCAATTCCCTATCAGTTGTAAAGGAAGGACTAGATTTATGTGTTCTCCCCTTACCTCCTCTTTTGTAGATTCGTATTTAGAATAGTATCTTTGCAAATGTTCTAGCAAAGTGCCAGATCTGCAAAGACAAAGAACAGGTATTGCTATTTTTGCTGTGAAGCTTAAGTTTATATAATGGGGAATGACAGGCTGCTTGTGCAAGTGCAGCAGTACAAGTAAACAAAGTGGAAGGAAATATCTTAGAAGCCTACATCAGCAGATAAACTTAGCCATAAAAGGTCTGGAGAACAATTTATGTGCTCTTGGGGTTAAGGGTTGAACTAAGAATTGGTATATTCATACAGTTTGTTGTTATTGAAATAAAAAGAATAATAATAGTACACAATACTGATCAAATCCATTACTTCAAGGTAGTCATTAAGGTCAATATTGAAAAACTATTAGCCCAAAGGGCAGGCATGTGGTGACACGGAATTGGAATAGTATTATTCTATAAACAAAGTTGCGTATCTCAGATCTTACGACTCCTTTAAATATGCCCTTTCAACTAAAGCGCAAACTTTGTTAGTACAGTAGAGACAAGTTGTACTTCAAGAACTGTTTATCAAACAAATATAAAACCAGATCTATAGGTTTGTTTTGCTTGCTTGCTTGCTTGCTTTTTTCCAATTTTTTTTCTTGTTTAATGCTGTATGTATAATGATACTTTCGTGTTGACTATATGGATACTTGCATCATTCATCTTTGGATTACTTAGCATCTTTTTCCAAGGCTTATTGTCAAAACAAATTCAAACTGCAAAAGTTGTATTTGCTTCCAGTTAAAGTGACTGCCCCATTCTTGACACTGAGGCTCCTTAATCACTGGCTTCCAAAAACTTCAGTCTGCAGGTAAGAGAGAGAGAGAACATGTCATAAACAGCAGGGTTCCCCCTTACATACAAGCCTACATCTGTTTCCTGATTTAGACAGGAGTGAGGAGAATTCGGTCTGTCTGGATTTTTGTCCTCCATGTTCCAGTTCTTATTTTTGTTTCTTTCATCAGCTGTGCAATTGACAACACTCTTCTTCCAGGCTGTCAGCATGGACAACAGGAGGTATGAGAGCCATAACATAGGATAAAGCCAATTAAATCTCTATCTTGCATCATTACCATATCAATCTCTAAGTTGCTCTTTCTCTCCTGACTGTGGGTTCAAGAGACAGTGTCTTGCTGTATGGAGCTGCTGGCACAAAGTGACTTCAAGGCCCCAGTCCCTGTCTGGGAATAGTGACTGGAGTCACTCTGCCGTGGGATGGACATAGAATGGCTTTGTTTTTCTCTACTCAGCATTTCTTTCTGTGTTGCCATTCAACTCTGCTTTTCTGCTCCCTCCATTAGGGCTGGCTTTGCACTCCTAACCCCTTTGCACACTCTTTTGAGTGGAGGTGGAATTACTTTGAATTCCACCACTTGCTTTGATGGGTACAGAGCACTCATCCAGGCACCAGCAATTCTCTTAAGGTTTGGACACACAGTAAATACTGTACATTTGGATCAGTTTGGGATCAATATACAAAATAGCTAAATGATTTACCCCAGGTCACCAAAGAAGCTGATGGCACAGTGGGGGCTTAAACCTCCAATTTCCTTATCCTAGATTGCTTCCATAACCCACCTGGTCATTTCCCTGCCTTCTGTGTTCTTACTCCTTCTGGAGAGGAAGTGGTGCAGGGGCTGCTCTTCCTTACTCGTGTCATAGGTTCTGCTGCCCTACCTCACCATTGCCTCATATACTCCCATGCAGGGCAGAGCCTTACCTTAAATAAACTTCTTGGCATTTAGTGAGCAAATCTCTCTGATCATCTTACAGTACAGTTGTGCAACAACATAGAAGTTGGTACGCATTTTTTCTCTTATGAGCTTACCTCCAGGAAGATGAGAAACCACAAGGAATCTGAGCACTTTGAACATGGGCTTTGCATGGAATTCCTACCATCTTCCCTGATAAATGCTTGGAATCAAAGTTATTTTCGGATGTCTGCAAAGAATATTTTCATCAAATTGCTGAGATCATGACTAATAGCTTTATTAATGAGAAATGTTGATGATTGCCTGTTCAGCAGTGAGAAAAAATATGATGCCACATATTTTTTTGCCAGATCTTCCAGACATTTTTTGTCTCACCTTCAGACTTTCCTCTGGCACACATGAATGGATGAACTGTGCAACCCTTTGCCATTGCCAAGATCCTTCTTATCCTGTTTTGTAGATGAAAGGATGAGGAATCCATGGATCTGCTTTGCATCTCTCATTGCAGGCAAATGTCCGCTTTATCATCAAGAAACACACCAAGGCTCGGATAAGACTTTAGATACAGACTTGCTTGTTCAGGCTCAGGTCAGAACTCAGCGGGCAGTTGCCAGCTGGCTCTAAACCTCATGACCACTTGAGGCAGATAGGCAGTATTTCAGACTTGAACATGCTAAGCAACTGTGACACTGGCACAGTTTCACTTTTTGCGTCACTTTTTGGTGTCCATATTACAAAGTTAATGAATGCAATCACAAGTCTTAGGACTTGAGATGGATTTTGAATTTCACAGCTAAATACCACACTTGCAAAAGTGTTGAACTGGTCTTTTTTGTGTCAGGAAGATTGAAGGTTAGTATTTTCAACAGGATCTGTAAATCAGGGCATTTAGAGCCATCTGTACTTTTCAAAAATACACACGCACTTTCCAAATTAAGGTCAGGGTGTTATTTTGAGAAAGTAATGTTTGATTCACTGTAAAATCAGTGACACACAGAACATTTAATATAGAAAAGTGGCTGGGCTAAAAGCTTCTTAATACTTCAGTTTCTATACCGCAGAGACAAAGTGAGGGCCCATTTCTACCCCTGTGTCAGTTAGCTATTTGCTTCGAACTGGATGGCTTTGATCTGCAAACTCTCTCTATTAAGAATAAATAAGGATAGCAACCTAATCCACTAATAGCAGTGTATTAACAATATTTTAGACTAAAGCATATGAACTTTCAGACACAATTCAGGTGAGACTACAACTCACGCAGCACCAGTGTTTTTCATCTTGTACGTTTTATATGAAAAAGCACCATAGTGGTCTTACTGGATCACATGTCTAACATGACTTTTGCTGAGAAAAGTGCTTTTAAGAACTTTTGTGAGCTTCTCCACACCTTTCTATAGACTCCACTTTAAAAATACTCTTTTATTGCAACCTCATCACTGAAAACAGCTTTCCTCTTTACTTTACTCTTCATGCAAAGGATAACTCAGAAGAAGGAAAGAAGGTAGCTTCTTTTAAACGACCTAGCATTTGAAATGAGATAAAAAAACATGTATGTATATGTGACAGCTATGGCATTACAACACCTCACAAAGCTGTGACGTAAGGTGACACTCAGCTTTGAAACTAGCTGAATTCTGAGGCAGTAGCTGAAGTATATGGGAGGAGTTGAATTCCTATTTAACTGGGAATTTTTCAGTGACAGACACTGTGCAGTTTCCTGTCCAAAAGCTTCTACCCAATCCTTTGCTTGTCTCACATATTCACAAGATTAAATACAGGTAAATTTGATGAAAAACAAAGTGGCAAAGAATTTTATTTTGCTTTGTTTCACTTTAACGCAGCTTCTGAATGGTCCGGCTGAAACTGGAATAAATTTACCTAACTTTTAAATGTCCAGATATTTTAGTTTCACTAAAACAGTTTAAAATTAAATCTGTAAGCTAGTTTGATTGAAAGTATAGGGCTATTCTGCTGTAAGAATTGTTTTTTACTATGTAATCTCTGCTATATGCAACAGAATTGGTTCTGTGACTACTGAAGTAGTGGGTTTGAAGGGTCCAGAACTTGTTTACATTGACAAGAAATGTTTTAGCAGAAGTGATTTTTACCTACCCTTTTAAAAATTGTTCTTCTGAGAGCAGCAGAAAAAGGGATGTGCTGCTCAGCAAGTTACAAAACATTCTTTAATCCTTAAATTTCTTTACTATTTTTTACCTCGGGTTTTACATGCAGCTTCAGTGGGAGCAGACTCCAGCCTTTATGGCCAAGGTCCACTTCCTTACTGCTGAAGAATCTGGCCCTATCAGCTCTCCATTACATTGAGCAGGAAATAAGATATCCTAAAAGGTGCCCCAGTGTAAGGGAATGGGAGAGTAAGTGTAAATAAAGCAGAGGCTGGGCAGACCAACAAGAAATGTTTAACATTCCATACTGTCCACAAAGGGCAGGTCAAGTAAAGGGAATGAGTAGTTGGGATGAAGCACATGCCACAGATATTTTTCCAGTACTATCCAGCAGAGTATATCTAGTCACGTAAACATCCACAACAAACAGAACAGCCTTGTTCTTGAACGTGGCAGACATCCTGAAGTCCCTCTATATACACAGGAGATGGATCTCACTGTACAGGGAAGCCATAGCTGCTGAATTCACAGCACTGTGTTTGAATTCATAGGCACAAATAATATTGGAAATGCCAGACATTCTCAGATATGACCAGCTGAACAATTACGTGCTTGTGTCTAAGCCAAAACAATGTATTGTCAAGGTATGTGTGTACTGAATGACTCTGGGCAGGTAAGAGGTGTAAGAAGAGAACTTGTCAAAAGTTATATTTCAGGATTTGGGAGAAAACTAAAAAAACCTTTTACAACAAATTGAAGTTCGAGACATAGTGGGTAAGACTTCTTACTCTTTCTTATTCTCAGGTGCAATCAAAATTAATTGCATGAAAATTAGAGTTATTAGCTCTATCTTTTAATTTATATAGACTGGAAGCCATAGGTTTGATTACATTTACAGTTCGAGTCACTCAAGGCTTTGAATTTGTAAAGCTGCAATAATGTAAAGTGGTAGGAGATGAAAATTATGTTTATTCTTGGTTTCTATTGAAACTTAACCCATACAGTGTTTTATAGTAGCTAGGTATGTAGACATGGGTCTTCAGAAAGCTGCAAAACATTTATGAGGTAAAATAAATCTATGAACTAATCCTTCCTCCTTCATGAGTCAGTGACTGCCCCAACCTGAGAACTGTTGTACAGACATACAGAAGCAAGGCCATGTCACCGAAATAGCCACGCTCAGTAAGGAAAACATAAGCTGCACAGTGCAAATGATGGTATGGAAAAGAGTATTGTCGAGGTCACAGATACCTATAAGGAAGACATATATCCGCTTGCTTATCTGGAGACTACTTTTTAACAAATACCAATGGCTCTTGAAGGGGCAGAAGTCCTCCCCAAGCAGTCCATGAGTTCACACCATGCCCTAGCTGCTGCAGAGATTCAGCAGCGACCAACAGGTTGCATTCATTGGCAAACCCTTTTATTTATGTAGAAGGAGGGAGAGGTAACTGACCTGGGGCCACAAACCTTTACTCTTAGGGATTATGAAGGAATGGAAGGAACAGAAGTGTTTTCTTAATTCTAGTTTGCAAGATTGAACATATCCCAGGTTAACATTAATATTTCTCTGGAATACCATATGTTTTTGGATGCCATGCTTAGAACTACTTCTGCCTTAGTGCAGAAGAATGAGGTAGCTCTATTACCTGTGTCAGGCACAGTAATAATGTTCCCTTTTTTTTCTTTTCTTTCCTTTCTTTTATATTGGTTAATAGTAAGTATTAGTAGCTATTTTGCCTCATATGCAGTTTGAAACCCCTTACTGGGTAGTTTGCATGGTGATCCAGAGAGAGGTATGCTTCCTGGAGCTTAAGAGTTTAGCAGACAAATGATTTTAATTTTTTTTTTTTTTAAGATGGCAGAATGGGTTCAGAAATCTAGCTGGAGTTCATGAACCTATTCTTCCTGTAATTGAAACCCATGCTTTACTCAGAGTTGATTCAATTTTAAAAATAAATGTTTTCCTAGCTACAGGAAAAGCCAGTTCTATGTACAAGGGGTGGAATAACACCCCTCAAAAATCCATGTGTCATGGGTGGGTGGCCTATATACAGGATAAGCATACACACAAAATCTATCTTAGAGTAAGAGATCTTTCCTCTCTCCCCATCTGTTCTCTCCTGCCTACTCTCCTGCCATAATTTCTGTCATCTTTCTGCCTTCTCATTTGCAAATCATCCGCCATATTTTTTTTAAATAAGTTTGTGGTCATTATTTTCAGTTTCTCTAAATGGAAACAGAGCTTAGATTTCACCAACACAGATTCTTTGTTGAGTTTCAACTTAAATGTAGTTTACTTTTCCTTAATGGAATTCGGTGTCTGAACCTGGGTTACTGACATAAACACAGTGATAAGAGATTCTTACTGCTTGGGCATGTCATCTATTCAGCCTGAATTACCCACAGTATCTACTGTCTTGAAGCATCTGGAATATCAGATATCTCTGCAGGAACACAAATGTGTGGAGAGTAGGGACTAATGCCCACAACTTAACCTTTGCAGGAAGGGAAAGATGGAAACCTCTTACAAGTGCTCTCCAATTTCTATGCCTGAGTGTTGCAGCCATTTTGCCAAGTGTAGTATCACTGTTGTCCCATCACTCCCTAGGAAAAGTTCCCTGAGGACAGCAGGATTTTTCCCTCCCTGGGCTGTGGTTATACATGTATGAAATTCCCATTCACACTAGGGAAAATTCCATGTACGGATCAACGGCAGCACAATCTTAGGTATGCAGTCATCTGCCAAGAACAGAAACACTGATTTTCTCTCATAAAATGATGGAATTACCCTTTGCAAAGGGAGATAAATCATTAAAAGCATGCTAAGGCATCAGACAGGAAAATGTAAATAACCATATATAACAGCAGCTGTTCCTGATCAGGTTCCATTCTTTGATCTTTAGAAAGATGGCTATTAATTAGCAGGGTCAACACTAAGCTTTTTCTTGGTAACAATTCTCTTCTGAACCACCCAAATAATAGATAGTTGCTTGTGGTTTTGCAATGCTAAGCTTCTCTGGGTAGGATTCTTCAGATTAATGGGATAGCAAAATTACCTTAATGTAAACAGTTTCAAAGTTAGGCCATATCTGTAGTAGATAGAGGATCAATTTTATTTACAATCATGAGGACAGAATCCTTTAAAATTTTAAATGAAATCAGTTCCAATCACACTGAGATGGCTGTTATTGCTATTAAGATTGCAATCACAGCTTGTGACATGGGTATCCATCTGCTGTGCCAGGTTCCACCGGCAGTCACCACATTGCAGGCTCCAAGATTGCCGAAACACTCCTGTTAAGTGCATTAAGTCTTGCACTACCGGTTGGATTGAAAAGTTTGCATTTAATATACTGCATAAACTGCACAGTTCTATTGATGCCCACATGACTGGACCCCATGATTGAGTGCAGTATCAGACCCTGAAGCTGGTATCAAATCCAGAACAGTCAAATCCTTAAGCCTAGCAGGAAACTATATCGTAAACCCCTGGATGCTCAGTATATTCTCAAGTAGTGTCTGACTAGTCCTTAATGTGCAGTTTCTGATTCTACTTCTTCGAAATTCAGCAGCAAACTGGAACAAGTTACACCTGTAATTTAATTGTGGGTCATAAAATTTACAGGCAACATCTTTCTTGCTGACACGGTGTAATCACGCAACGTTTTTTCAGCGAAAATCATAGCAACCCCTATGGAGGGAATCTACTGAAGGAACGGAAAATGACCTTGATTTCTCCTATTTTCACAAAACAAAAGGGATTAGAAGTTTGGGGTTTGTGACTGTGTCTCTCCTTGCCACAAACATGTAGAAGACCAGTCCATGTTATTTCGAGACATGCTCAGTATGGTCTATAATAATAGAATTAGAATTTATGTTTCCCACTTTCTGGGGTTGAACGTTCAGAGAATCATGGACATGCCATCTTATCTAACACTTAATGTAGTTTCACAGCAAAATAGCTCATCCTCTCATAAGGAGTGTGTAATCAAACAGAGAAACACTTCCTCCTATATCTGATGGGAAGAGTAGAAAAAGTGTAAACTCATCTGCCACCGGCACATTGCTAAGGTCATTGTAGTCACATAGTTGAAAAGTATTGCATTGATATCATGAAGGGAAAGATGGGGTACTTTTAAGAGTAATCTTTCCCATTCCTTAACACACATTGCAGAATCCTAAGTTTATGTCCCGTTTTAGGTATGCAAACTGGCCTACAGATTTCAGCCAGATCTTCACCAATCCATACATCCAGCTTGCTCTGAAGGACCCGTCAGCTCCAAGGCTGAAATGCTAATGTCTCTGTGGCTGCTTGCAGCACCAAGGAACCACTGCAAAGAACAGTGTCTGGCGCCATGTTCCCCATTCCCAACCCTTTCACAGCTGCTCTTACATATACATTACTTCGAGATGTGATTCACTGTCCACCTCTCTCAGGAAAAGTCTCCTGTAGAGCTGGGGCTCACTGAATTGCAGAATGTTTGCAACTGTGTCCCCAACTGAAACACTTACATAACGTGCTTGATTTGGTAAAGAAATAAGGTGCTCAAATGCCTCAGCAACCTGAGCTGTACTTGTTCAAAGAACCTATCTGGTGGTTGAGTTGTTTAATTTTGAATTTTGTGATTGTTATGTAATGTGAACAGATTTAAGCTTTAGGAGAAATGTCAGAGCTGAACTTTACTTTTGAGTGCCTTGCAGATTATTGATATTAAAAAGGGTTGAGATGTTCCTGTTTCCTAAGATGATACTGTTTTCCTCATTGTTCTTTATGTCTTTTGTGTAGCCATGTAAATTATACCAAAATATTAGCAGCTCAGAGTGCTTGTGGTGCTCTGCCTGCAGTGTTGTTCAGGTGCATTACAAGCAGGAATGGAAACTTTAAGAAACAAATTCAAATCTTTCCAAGAAGTGTATTTCCTCTGCTGGAGTGAGGGTGATGGTTTCCTTTCTTTTTTGGTGGAGTCAAGCCCTGAGTTTATAGTATCTAACTAAATATGAGGGGACAAAACTTACAAGTATTATGTCTTCTTACACCTTTTCTGTTCACCCCTCCATCCACACTTACAGACAGAACACTGCTATATTGGCCTTCTACTGGGACTCTTAACTCTGTCTCCAAAAGGCTTTACTTCTGCCTAGGGAAAAAGAGGCTAATACGTAAGAAATGTGGGGATGTATTTGGAAGAGTGAGACCTGTAGTTCTTTCTGCTGGCTGTAATTTTGTACACTACTACTGACTAGTCCATAGCAACAACTAACAACAGGGACTTCTCTGTATCCCCTCCTGTCTGAACCCTTAGCACTAAAAACAGATGCTAATTGTATGGTTACAGAAAAAAAGAAAAAGAGCACGCTGGGGTGACTCAGGACATATTCCCGCTGTTGTGCAAGGACAAATAGTATTTAGATATGTGGAGATTTGTCTGTGGTTAACTGTGGCTTGTTTGGGGGCAGGGGAAGGGTATGCATGTGTATGCAAAAACTCACAAGCACCACCCTGAACTATTTTAAGTCTTGGAGATGAAACTGGTGATTATCTTTAGAGTTGTTAGCAAATGACTATTCAGTGCCATGGTAGGAGAAACTGAACTCAGTGACAAATAAAGAATGGGATAATAAACAGAATTTTAAGTGTTTCTTTTGAAACATGAAACTTGCTACAAATTACATATCGTTAAATAAAGGCATAAAACCTTATTGGAAAACGGAGGGTGGCAACACTTAGACAAAAATGTAAATGTGACTCTGGTGCATATATTTTTACCTGAGGGAAATCAATGCCTGTGAAAACACTCAAGACAAGAATGCTTATGAAAATGAAAACACTCAAGGCAAGAATTTATTACCCTACAATTATAATTTTTATTGTATTCTCAAATATCCAGTCAAGTGATAGGAATGCATTGCTCTGGAGCTCAGTCACTCTTTTTTCAATGCTTGACTATAAGCACTGAGAAGGAACTCAGGACAACATTTTGTGCCTCAAATTAGACACTTCAGTTTATAATTATGCACCTAAAGAGTCAGCATCATTATGTTAGCTAATAAGCACATGAACAGAAAATTACTTTAGAAAAGTTAACTGAAGTTGCTTATTTAGGTGACTTACAAGTACCAAAGCTTGACAATGCTGTCTAGTGCCTTCCTGCACCTTCAGTTACTTTAATTAGAGGGATTATTACATGGCATCGCATGCTGCAGCTGGTTTTTGTCACTGTGAAACCCCACATCCTGGAGTAAGGTTATTAATTGAGATCTATTTTTTTGGCACTCTGTTGTGACTCACACCCTGCAGCATGCTTTGGTTCCAAGCATTTTGGTTCTCCAAGCTCTCTTTTGAGTGTTTGAATAACAAAAGCTCACAGAGAAGGCTTAGTCTGTTTTCCTTGGTATGGTCCTTCCTTGTCTCACCTGATCTAAATTCTGTCTTCTTCTCATTTTGGATAGATGTAATTCTTTCTGTATGCAGTAAACTGCTAATAATTTTGTTTATACAGACTGTAAGTGGTTTGCAAGAAGGAAAACTATTTTTACAGGCATTAAAAACTAAATTATGCTTTTGACATCGCTTTACAAACTAAGCCTTCTGGTTATGAGGTCTCATTTCTGCAATGAAGTGTCAGGTTCATTGCTAAATGTTACACTACTTTCCCATTCCAGCCTCCAGGCTGCAAAATGCTTCAGTAATCTCTCCAAATCAGACAGGACTGTTGTCAGGTTGAAGTGGAGTGAAAGAGGAGCAGCAGTGGTATACTGAAGGTAGCCCTGTAAGACCTTGTAGCAGTGGGAGGTTGCCTGTTGTGTCCAGGGCCAGAAAAGCAGTAGCAATCAGCTACTTGTCAGTGGTCACCAAAAAGCTCCTGATGACAGAAGACCACAATTTGCTGTTCTCCGGTTTTGCGCTCCACAGTGCAACTGTTCATGGATGGAAGGAACAACTTTCATGCTGGGCATGAAGATATAATTAATTTATTTTACTATAATGCACTGTCCTATCAGTGCTAGGTACGAAGTTACAATCTGTATATTTACCTTAATTCTTAAGGTAACTGTGCCCTGAATATTTGTAAGCAATGTCTCCAGCAGGCCTAAGGAAGATCTCCAGTTCCTTTGCCTCTGTACATTTGGGGGATTCTGGTGTGACTGATAAATAAAGACCCTGATATATGAAGAAACCAAAAGTTTGCTTCCAAACTTTAAGCAAATTCATGGCAATTGAAGGCATAGAGTCAACAGTGGCAACCCATTGTGCTGAAGGCAGAGAAGACTCTCTGCTTGTGGAGTCCTTTGGTATTTGGAGCATATTAATGCTGTCCTACTTTTTTAAAGCTCCAAACGCTGTTAGGCTGATATCTGTGAATGTGAGCTTTTGTTAAAAAGGGAAGTGGCTATTTAAAAGCAAATATTCAATATGATAACAAGAAGTATGAAAATGTAAACTCTTAATGTCCTCAAACCATGAGGAAGCAAAGGCAAATCTGGTTTATTTAGATCTAGAAATTTTAATCCAACCTTTGGTGGATGCCCAGCAATGGTCTCAGTTTCACTCTGTTGGATGGCTTCCCTTGCATGTGTCCTGCCACTGTAGCACAGGGTCCAACTTTATTTCTCTTACTAGCGCTGCTGGAACAAAAGGGTTTGCCACCGTAATGCTTATGTTTACACTGGCTGCACCATGGCTCATTTTTGTGGTTCTTTCCCTCCTTCTTGCCAAATACTTAGGTTTCCACTGCCAGAAATAAGAAGATGGGGTAAGTGAAGGGTTATGGGGTGAATGAAAAGCAAAGTTGCGAGTGGGGGTGATGACAAAGGGAGCAGAATTGGAAAGTGTATGGGAGAAATAGAGAAGAGGAGAAAGCTGAGACATCAGGAAAGTCTCAAATGCTATGTCATTGAACCTCCAGTACTCCCAAGACAGAGTTCTAAACAACATTATTTTTGTCTGGTTACTATAAACCAATAAACAGGAACTGTGTTATAGTAATAAACAAAGGACAGGAAAAAGGAAACACCAGTAATCAAACAGGAACACAGCCTGAGAACACAAAAAGGAACAAACAAGAGTTATGTTTTGCCACATTCTCATTCAGGATTGAGAATGACAACGAGTATTACAAAACACAGGTCTAAAAAGAGGCAGTTGTGGCAGGACAGAAATGAAGACCCACATCCTCAGAGACTTCTTGGGCCTTCTTTACTGCTATGAAGGATGATGGGAGCTCTTGGTGCAAACTTTAGCTGTTGTTTTACCTCTTACACTGAGAGTTTAACAGGCTTGTCTGTGCAAGAAAGTGTATCTACCTTACCTCAGATCTCTCTTGTCTCTTGCACAGATTTGCATCAACACAGTGAAGCTATTTAGCATGAAAACATGTACAATACTCAGCAGTCGCCATAGCTAGGCTGTGCTTAAGCTGGATGGAAAGTGAAAATTTAATTCCTTTCACTTTTATATGCATACTATATATACACGCATACACACACATATATATATGTATGCATTTCTTTGAGCAAAAACATTCTATTTCCAGCATTTCTAGGTTTTATTTCAGGGTTAGGGAGTATCCTTTAATGTATTCTTTGTTCTTTTTTCACATGTTTGTTCTTTTTTAGCCACAAAAATCTGTTTAGAAAACAGACTGTTTCTGTAGAGAAACTTTAGTCCAAAGTAAGTCCAAGTGTTCTTCTAGACGTTTTTCTGTGAAGTTCATCCTGAAAACAGAACTACTTTCTTGGAAGTATTCTGGTCCATATTTGATTGCTATATGAATCCTTTAACAATTCTATGGCTTTATGTTGCACCTAAAACACAAAGGTGAATAATGAAGGTCATTTGGATTTACTTTCTACAAAAAGGATATTCATAAACAAAATGCTCAAAGGACAAAGTGAGCTTCCAGTGGACAAAAGCTAGCACCATTTGAAACACATGATTGTTCTTCACTAATGGCGTAGATAAGGAGGCAGACTGCACCATAAGCAAGTTTGCAGATAGTACAATACCAGCAGGAGTGTTTGATGCACCAATGGCTTTGGTGCCATTCTGGGAGACCTAGACATGCTGAAGAAATGATCCAACAGGAAATTAATAAAGTTCAAAAAAGGGAAATGCAAGGCCCTTTCCCTGGGAAAAAATAACCCCATTCATCTCTACATTGTGAATGCTAACCAGCTGGAAAGCAGGCCCTGGGAATCCTAATGGAAGTTGGCCATAAGCTGGCACTGTGGTGGTACCCACTGAAAAGACAAGAGGAAATGGGCACACACTAAATTAGAAGAAATTCCATTGGAACATAAGAAAAAAATGTTACTATAAAGGTGATCAGACACTGGCCCAGATTTTCCAGAGTCATTGTGGAGTATCCATCCTTGGCACTATTCAAAAGGTGACTGAGAAACCTACTTTAGTTCACTCCACTTTGAGCAAGGAGGGGTTGGACTTGATGGTCATGAGAAGTCCCTTCCAACATCAATTACTTTGTGATGGTGTAAAATTAAATAAAAAACCTGCCACAATAATGACAGCCTGAAGATTAAATGATTGGCAGTTCACAGTGAAGGACAATAAGGGGAATATTCTGCCAAGCACCTCTTACCACCTCATTTCTGGAAGTACCCAAAAAGCAAGGAGATGCTGCTGAACAGAGGTCTGGAGACAGAGGTGATTGAAGACCTGACATTAGTAGAGACAAAGCAATTGAAGGAGAACTCTGAGGTTTCCTCCATCAGACACTACGGATGGCTGAACCAGGGGGTTGTTAGTGAAGAAAATCATGGGTTCTGGAATGAGAGAAAAGAAGTGCAGGTGGAGCCTCAGCAGGCTGTTTGGAAAGGGTTTACTTGCTGGCACAGTAGTTGGTAGAGATGTGGCTAGTTCCTACTATGTGCCTCAGTCCTCTTAGTTTTCCAGAATGAACACAGGGATGTGTCCAGCCCAGATGGAGGCTAAGCTTCAGCCTAAAAACAGGCTTGAGTCTGGCATGAATTCTTTCTCATTCAGCTCTGGTCATCATCTGCTTCTCTCACTCCTGGCTTTAGCTGATCATCCAATTCTTATCAATCATGACAAAATGACTTAGATACTCCTCAAGGAACTTTTGGAAAGTATTAGCTGGCATAAGACAGCAGAAGGATGGGTGGAAGCATATCCATTCCCCTTGTCTACTTTGGGTCCTTCTGCCAGGAAATAGCACTGCAAAGATCTGGAAAAAAGAAACTAGCCAGGGCTGACACACATCACCCACATTACCTTCCCACATGGTAGTTTAAAGAAAGGAGTGAGATACCGCTCCATCAGAGACCAAGATACTTTCAGCTCCCAGCCTAATTAGCAGCAGACTGTGCCTCTAGCTATATTCCTCCATGAGGGAAACACATGTGTCCTTGCTTTGCTCATGGTCAGGATGAAGGGACTGCTTCACTGTACCAGAAGTCTGGTTCGGACAAGCTGTGAGCATATTTTCCAGACCTTCATCCTCCCTGTATATGCCTCAGCTTCAGTTAACAGACATGCCTTCAACTGGCATCACAAGGTAACTTCAGGTGTTGAGTGCTTTCAGCTCATTTAAGCTGCCAAACACAGGTCCTGGTCATGAGTTTCTCTCACCACTGCCGTTGCAGTTCACCAGCTGGTTTTGCCTTCTCAATACAAGTAAAAGCTGCTGGCAGAGCAGTGTGTGGAGAAATAAGAAGTTCAAAGAGGACAGCCCTTCCTACATGACAGATCATTTCATTAAGCAAAGGGCCCAGTCAGACTGGGAAAATACAATGCAATTAAGCTGATTTAGCTGTCTCATCCCTGCTAAAATGGCAGCAATAGGAAAAACCTCAAGTTTTGCCTATATGAAACCATGCTGAGGTCATGAGCAGAAATACAAAGTGTAGTGAGCAGGAGAGATCTTTGACTCTGGGCAAACAAAATACTGCACGTGATTCACCTTCAGAGCACACGAGGGTATCAGCATGTATCACCTTAACATATAGCTGTGGTTTAAAGCACTGGTAATTATGATTCTTTATGAGCCAGATCTACAGCTTTAATAAAGTAGCACATTTTCCTTCGGGTCATAGTTTGAATCCATGACTGATTCTGATAAAACTTCTGATACTTTATTTTTTTGCTGATCACAATTATGAAGACTTTTGGTAATAATGGTCAAGCACTCACACTGGCCAAGTGCACAGCAAGCAAATCCTTTATGTAGTCCATTTCTCCACATTATTATTAGTAAAACTATTTAAAGTTTAATCAGTCTTTTCGGTTCTTGGCTAGGCTCTCTTTCTGATGTCTGAATGAGAACAGAATGAAAAACCTCTAATGAAAAATTCCCAACAGACATTTTGTGTCACTAAGCTGATACAGGTGCAATACACCATCTCACTAAAGCAAATTACTCTGGCTTTGAAAACCTGAGACTTTTTCTCGAGTCCTAATTTTAAAACCTTTAAAAATCAAACGTTAGAAGAAGAAAACTGGGAGTAAGGTAAACCAAAGTCTGCATAAGTTAGTTCTGGCAAACTCAGTAAAGAAAACAGAACAAAATAAAATATGATCAAGGATGGGGAAACCCACAAACATAAAGGCATTCACAGTGTAATTTTTTCATAGTAGATTTTCACCAAAACTTGAGTATAAACTGAAAACTTCATTAAAACATAAAGCTTGAAAGACGGGGCTCTTGTTTATTATGTGAGACTGTGATGTCAGTCCAGGTGGAGGCTGAAATGAAAATAGTTACACGATTTCAGTTCTGTTTCTTTGAAGGTTAACTCAACATCACAAATCTGTCATGTCATAAAGCACCCATGGGCAAGGCCAGGGTTCCTTCCATCCAGAACACCCTAAGAATGTATGGACAGAATGTATACTAACACAAAAATAAATCGTTGGACTGTGGCTGAGTAAATCTAGGTTAAAATCTTTTGATGCGTATTATCAATAATTTGGAAAAGATGAAAGGCCAGTTTTTTTCAGAAACTTGCATTTGTCTGGCTGGATTGTGAAAAATATTCTCCAAGTGTGAATGGACTTAGTATTTGCATAAACAAGTACCTGAAGGCACCTGATTTGCAAGTTAGTCCTGAGTGCTGTGCACACTCATGTCACACATGATGCAGACCATTTAAAGAGTAAAGCAAACATTTTTTAGGAATATGCTATAACCCCACTCAGCCCGGGTTAAACCACTACACCCCAGAATGGAGCAGTGGAAAGAGAGGAATTAATCTGAGGCAGGAAACTCACCCACATACCAAAAGCTTGATAAGATTTTTATGGGATGCTGAAGAGAAACTCTTTTCAGGAGGCCCCACAATGGGCTTGAACCAGCCTCCAGGATCCAAACATGTAACTTCTATGCATGAGCCTGTTCCTAAAGAAGATAAAGAAGGGAGAAAGTTCTGATTTTGTAGGACACGTGGGGGCACGTTCTTTCAAGACAGAAATTTTGTTATATGCTTCCTCTGTCTGTTGCTGCCCAGGAAAACAACTGCAGGAAAATTCTCTAACATTGGCTGTTATGACTTCATCTGCATTGAGGGAATTGCACTGGACCTTTATAAAGTCTCAGCCACTGTGTGCTGAGGTAACTGTCACACACATACACACAGAAGGCTGCATTACAGCGTATGCACCACAGCCTTAGCAAAGTACCTGCACTAAATGCCATCCTCTGCTAAGGAGATCTTTATTCCAGTGTTTGAGGAAGAAAACCTGTCTCTCGCAAAGCATACTTGTCAGATTTGTAACTCAGGCTGTCAGATGGGCTGGGAGAAGTACTCTGTGCTCCCACAGCTCTCCCTGACCACATTTCCTCTCATGTCCTGCACTGACAGCTAACAGCAGAGGATCCACTGCTCCCAGTTAGTACCTGGATACCTTGTAAGTCACTGTGTAAGGAGTCCTGTGAGTCTTCTGGAAGTCAAAATGCTAATTGTGAAGTCAATGGAAGGTGCTGAGAATCAGAGCAAGACACTGGGGCAGGTGGGGACCTAATGCTGTGTTGACTGGATACATTCACTTCTCAATATTCATCACCATGTGCTTTTTCCTCAGTACAAGTAACAAAGGCAAACCAGCTCCTTTTCATGAGAGGAAGATAGCGTCATTCTTTATCCTACATATACTGAATATCCCTTTTGCGGGAGATGGGGGTCAGGCTTTCCTGTCTTCAACAGGTTTCAGTGGTTAGATGAATCATGAGGAAACAGCTTTGCCAGGAACACTGTGTGTCAAACCCTATGACAGCACGAATAGAAAATGCCTGGAGAAACAGACCTGCAGGCAACATAGATCTGCTAATAGGTTATTTCAGAAGGGCTTAAACATGTAACAGCATGAACATATCCACACTTCAGTAGTTATGACATGCTGAGAGGCAGTAATTTAGACATCTGCAGTGCCTCCCCTGGCAGGTGTGTTGGAAAAGCCGCTTGGGGATTTGAGGGCTGAATTCAGGTAGCCAAAGTGGCAGGTGGGCGTCTCAGCCCCCCCTGAGGCCTGATCCTCCCATGGTTTGCTAAATACAGAATAGATAACTGATATTTTTCTGCATGAGTGCAAGAGAAGTTGTGCTGTTAGTGAAAAAAAACCTGTTACAAGTCTTTGTGATTTCTTCAAGGGAAACATTGTCAAAAGCCCAGGCAGCTGTATCTCAATGCAACTTTTAGAGGCAGATTTATACAACTCTGCCAGTGCCCTCCAGTGCACATGAGCTCTCCAAGTGCTTACACAGTGCTGTGGAGCACATTCAGACTCCAAGTAGCCTTCAGATATCCAAATCTAGATGTATTTTCCTGATCCATATTTCTCATCACTGCGGCAGTCTTTGGCTCTGGTTTATAAAAGCACCACCAGAAGAATCCATGTGGTTTGGGGTTTTTTTGTTCTGAATTCGTCGGATATTTTTCCACCTGTCAACAACAGCCCCCCTGCAAAGTGACAAGTTAGAAAGACTTCTGCTAAATAAGTAACCACTAGATACCACCTAAATAAGTAACCACTAGATTCTGCTGACTGAGCATTTTTGCATAATGTATGAAGAACCCAGATGTGCCTGGTGGCTGGAACTGACCCAGACAGTCCAGGCTTCCAATCAAGTGTTAGCTGCCTGGGCCATGGTCCAGACCTGGGTACCAAGTCAGCCCTAGGCTGAAGTAGTAAGGACACCACATGATGCTGCAGTGCTTTGTTTTGGGTACACACAGATTCAGAAAGTCCAGGGACACACAGTACATGCCCTACTAACAAATGCAGAACACCACAAATCCATAATTCAACAGCTTTGTAAATTAATAGGTAAGTTGTATAAACATTCCTTGAGTTTTATTTAGAAATAGAAATTTTCATAGAATTATAGAAAGAATTAGGTTGGTTAACACCTTCAAAGATCAGGAGTAAAAGGATTTTCATTTGAAAGCCAAATGCCATAAGCCATATGCTAATCCCTCAAATCATCTTCTCTGGAGATAAGTAGCAAACCTACCTGCAGTTCTAAACCAAGGGAGAAGTTGATGCTACTTTCAAATAACTTTCTGATGATTTATGAACAAAGAAGGATGGCAGAACGTCACTTGTGTCATGGCCAGCACAGCATTCAAGTGCAAAGGAGAGATTGCGTACCTCTACCTCAGTTCTCTGAGTCTCAAGAGGGCCCTCAGAGCTATTCTTCTCCTAAAATATTAATTAGTTTGTTGGTTTTTTCATGTATTTATTTTTTCTCAACATCCAATAGCAGGTATGCATTTGCTATTATGCCTTAGTTGGAAATGTAATTGCTGCTGTTCTTAGACTGAACTGTTGTTTCAATTCTAAATAAATTGCCTAAAAAAGAAAATATTTTTTCTCAAGATTATTTTTTATTAGGAAGCAAATACAGCTTTTAAAACGTTCTCTCTGTTTCTAACCTCATTTTTATGTTTCCTTTCTTCAAACTAATTGCTCATTCCTGACCAGTTCTGTTTCCCGGTACTCCATCTGAACATCATTACACTGTAGATGTATCCAACCACATTTTTACCACCTCAAAAGGAGGGGCTAATAACATAAAACTTTCTCTCACTTAGTTTTATTCAAAGAAAAGTAATATATTACTATAGGGACCAACTTCCTTTTATTCTGGCTGTTGATACTACCAACTGATACCCATCAATGAAGATTTTTTTATTCTCTACATATCTATATATAATACAATTGCGTGGAGAATCAATGTGAACATTTAAAAAGAATTAAAACACTGTAAAATCTCCTTTATATATGATAGCAAGTGAAAGCCTTGTATGATGAAAATATCAGTATTGGTTTGGTTTAGTTCCCAGATGTGCATATTCCACTTCTCCCCTAACTCTCTGAAGACCTCAGTTTGGCTCAGTATAGCAAGTCTATTAAAAAACTCCCCAATGACACCCATGTTACACAGAACTGCTTGGCTGCTAGAAGAATTCTGGAGTTTGAATGTATTCCTGTTGGATGCTAGGCTGTGACATCACCTTGTATCAAATCCTGTCTTTACGGTTTCAACTGCTCAGCTTTCCCATGCTTAAGAGCAATTTAAACTCCTCCAGCAGCTTGTTGGTTCAGTGGAGAAATTTTTGACTCTTTCATCCAAAGTCTAACAAGCAAACATTGCTGATGGAGCATGAGGGCAGGGTTTTATTTGCTGAAGTCTGCCTCTCAGGGGAAGTTTACTGGCATATTTGAAGAACTGAGGATGTTTTTGTAGTAGTACAGAAGCCAAGTTGACTGTGATAAGACCCCATGGGGTGGAACACCAGGGTATTTTCTGTGTTTAGTTAAACTCTTATATCTGTGAGTAATTTAAAATGCTGATTAAATTTTATTGAAGACTTGTGATTCCATTTTCTCAAGAGGTCTATAAACATAAGGGTCATCTTGGTCTATGAACAACCCATATTCCAACGCCAAAATCTAAAACAAACAAACAAAAAAATCCAAAATCTCTCCTAAGACAATAATGGAGATTCTGAAGATCTATAAATTAATAAGCTTTCCAAAAGGAAGAGAGGGTGAAGTCTAGGAGAGTCAAGGACTTTCTAAAGTAATGTACTAAGAAAGCCAGGGTCTGACCCAAGGCTTGTGGAAGGCAATGAAAGGACTCCTTTAGCTCCATGAGTCCAATGAGACTGTTACATCCAAAAGCACCATGAAATATAGGGAATGGTGATCCAGATGTTATGACATTTGACATTCATTCATTTGGACATAGGATATTTGGTCATTTGGACACATGACATTTGGAAGGAACATCTATTTTATGGACAAGAACAACACAGAGCTTGAATTTTATATATGTGAGACTATCTTCATATAAATCCGTGGATTAGTAGAATTTACCACAGGCAATCACTGGTTGATCAGTAATAGGAATCCTTGCTTTTGTTTGTCTCATCAACACAAAGAGCCCACAAATACAGAGGGCAAAACTACTTCCGAATTCCCCTCTTTCCTTGATGAGATGATGCTTACACAGTCTGTGCAATAGGTGCAGAAGCGTGTTGTGCACACATTGTGCTGTGAGTGGTACCCAGTGGAAACTTGCTGTTCAGTGTATAGCTAGCATATAGGTAAGAAATGGACACACCTCCTGTTGGAAACAACTTCATGTGTTTATGATAGTCACTAGAAGAATTGCAAATACACAACAGTTCTATACATTTTGAATTTGAAATACTCCATGACTTACAATACTGGTTCCATCATTTCCAGGAAATTTGCCCTGCTTTTTTCCATTGGCTGACATGATTGACTTTCATTTCCCAACTAATCCACGCTGTTTTCTTGTAACACAGTGAGCAGGCAAACACAGAAACCTTTCTCTCTACTTTCTGTAGCAGAGATTGTAGTCATTTAAGTGCATAAACTATGAAAACACAAATTAAATAACCTCCGTAATAGTTTGGTACTTGTGTGTTGTATCATCTTTGTGCTAAAATTTTGTGCTCTGTTTCTGTGGGGCCATAATTTCACACCAATTGTGGATCTGCTGTAAACAGCCCCATAAATAGAGATTCTCTGGGGAGAAGAAGAGGGGACTGTTGCAGTTGATGGGATTTTGACCCATCCACAGTAAAGAAAGACTTGTGTGTAGTTACGACAAAAAAGGACCAATTTGTGGATTTAGATTTGTAGTATTAGTCTAAAAACCTTTTTCTAATTAAGAATGCTGTAAAAGGAAACCTATTCAAGGTCTTAGTTTTGCAACATCTTTCTCAAAACAAAAATTGGAAACCTAAATATCTAAAGATATTTAGATTTTCACATATTTGTATCTAAACCCATAAGTACTCTTCTGCTACATTTGAATATTAACTAAAAATAAATAATGGTGTTAGGAAAAGACAATTATTTCTCAGGCTTTTTTTTTGGTTTCGTAAAATGAAACTTTTACAGTATTCTGGGGTATTTTTGTCACATATGCTATGTAAAGGGCTGTGAGAAATATAACTTCAAGCACCATGGTTTTTTTGGGTTGTAGAGCTGAGGGATCAAGCAGCCAGCCAAGAAACACCATAGAGGAATGTGTTGAGGGAATAGCAGTTCAGGTAGACGGTTTGGCAAGTTTCCTTCTATTGCACTGTTAAATTCCAGAGGCCTGAGCTTGCCAGGACTCAGTGCAGCCTTCTGCATAAGTTACAGCTCAGTGGGGCTCCCAGATTCACTAGGTTCACACATCAGAAACCTGCCAGCAATGCTGCAGAAAATGAAACTCTTTGAAAACCAGATGCAGCTTGTAGTGGCAGAGAGGCTGGCATTGATATGCTCATATTGTGTCCAAAAAGTCCTACTTCATCAGCTTCTTGCCATCTTGCCATTTTAAGAAACCTTTCCAGAATGTCCTATAAATTACTGTTTTTCTTGCCTTACATGGAGTTGCATATTTTTTGTCACAAAACCACGAGACCTTAAGAAGTTTTACTTTTCTTTTAAAATGTTTTAGAAGTTCTGCAGTAATTTGTTCAGGTGTTTTGATTGCTTTCTGCTTTTATTCCTATTTAATTTTTGTGAAATGCTTTCATAAAGGAAATAATTCATTAACAGTGGTAGCCCTTAGCACAGGTCTAAAAGAGGAAGGGAAGTCTGGGTTCCCTGTTGCTGGTGATGGCAGTACATAGGAAATCCTTGCCCAATCCTCCTACCCAGTACTTGGCACAGGACATGCTTGGAGAGCAAAAGGTCAGAGCCTGTGGATGCACTATATTGAAGGTGATTGCAATTTATTAGGGCTATATACAAACAAATCCTCTGCACTAATTAGGGAGACTGGCAGAGAAGGGAGTAAATTGCAGCTGAAAAGGAAGACAGGAAGGTGAACTGATAAAGTCTCCCTGAGCAGCAGCCTGCAGGCACTGCTGTTAACTCTGCCTGTTTTCAGTTCCACGCTGAACTACAGGCCAAATTAGAATCAGTGCTGCCTATTGCGTGCTGTGATCTCAAAAGGGCCCTGATTTCAGGTATCATCTCTAGAGACTTTATTCAAGAGAAATGAACTTGAGCAATAAAAAGACAGAGGAACAATAGGGAGATTCCTTAGAGCTCTCAAGAAGTTTAGCCAGGGAAGAAAATACAGGCTACATTGCTTTGAAGTATTTGTAGATTGTCTCTCTAAAGCTCTGCTTCAGGGAAGAACCAAGACTTTTCCAAAGAGGGAGAGACAATTTCCTTTGATACCTAAATATTACTTTGTCTTTTGTTTGGAGTGACAGAATCAGGTTTTCCTACTGTCATTGAACTTCAAAACTCTTTGTGATGGAAAATTGTCCTGTTTAATCTTTTCGCAGTGTCTTATCTGGTCTTTGGATTTACTGGTTCACTCCTGAGCCTATTGCCCCCATCTGCAAAGCACACTCAGTGTAGCGTTGTCTTAAATTTTGTCTGCTGTTCTTACTAGGAGCGTGATTTCAGTGATGAATGTTTATAACACAGCTTGAGGAATTTCATCCTCCCCTGGTAAACTGTGGAGGAGATTGCCTTAATGGACAAAGAAAAATGTCCACTGGACTTTAGCCAGAAACTTTTGACTTGCTTATAAAGAAGAAAATACAAGAATAACCTTCTGAATACTGTGTACAGAAGGCACATTTTAAAAAATATTAATCTCTTTTCTTGCAACCTAAAATGGAACAAACGAAAAATTAATGCATTTTTCTCTATTTTATGGCAAATCACTTAGTTGTGACAAGTTTAATTCTGCCTCTTGAGCAGATGTTTTACAAGGTTGTGCTGCTCTATTTTTTTCTACAAATACCTCTAACTGGGAAAATAAATTACAGATGATTGTGAAAAACTGAACAGAACTTAGTTATAGAAAGACAAAGTAATAATGGGCTTTATTCACAGGTGTAAGAAGTCTGATTTGAAAAAGCAAATTAAAAGCTGCAGCCCAGTTTTAACTTCCCTGAATAGTTTACTTGGCAAGACTTTGGACATAAATTCAGCAAAGCTGAATGTTAGTTTGATTTATGCTTATGTAGTTTGTTTCATCAGGGCCTGAATAAAGATTTCAGGAGTTGAGCTGTTCTGAAGGCTACATGAGACAGTGTGTTCCTGTGCTAAAGTTAAATTCCCTGTAGACCAGATTCTAATGTACACTGAAAAGAAGCAGAATCACCGTGTGCTGTCTGGCTAATCTGTTGCGTTGCATTTATTGTAAAAGAAATATACATGCTAGAATTGTATTATAATGCAGTTAATAACAGATAGAGAGTCTAAAAATATTCATGCCAAACAGCTGATGAGCAATTCACTGCTTGCTTAAATAACCTGTAGATGCCTAGCAGTTATAAAGGAGAGTTTCAAACAGGACATAAGCACCTTTGAGTTAGCAGCCAGTGTGCACTAGTGCCTTTGTCAGCCTGAGAACAGTAACTGAGAACTATGAATCACCCTTTGTGTTTCTTCTTCTCACTTCCTGGTCTAGGTTAAATGCCCATTAACTGTACCCCCATGGAAAATGTCACGTGCCAAGAATGGAAAAGCAAGGCAGCAATAATCCCATGTATCTGATGGAGTGATTAAAAGTGGATGGGTCCTTTTTGCCACTGCATCTCAAAAAAGGAAAGGAGGATGTATTTTTTTGCTTTAAAGAACCTTAACGCTGCTGCTGCTTCTGGATTGGAGAAGGATGGATGCTCTCCTACTGTTGGCATTGTCTGAGGTTCTCCGGAATAGGAGATTGACTGTTCTTTATTAGAGCCCTGGAGAACCAGAATTTCTTCCCCATATTTCTAGAGGAGACTATCTATCTAAGGTGAGATTAGAATGGAAATTTGGGCTTGAGCCTGCCCCCTCCTCTCAGGTTCACAGGCTTCGTGATCCATGGTACCCTCCTTACTGAGCTGTCAAGAAGCCCAGAAAGCATGTGAACTGCTGATAGAGAAAGCCAAATAAGCGTGCATGGGAAGCAGGCAGCTTGGGATTCTGCCTGGCTTATGTCACAGCCAACGTGCTGCTCAGAAACCTGCCAGTTACAGTTTTGGAAGGTTTTTTTTCCCAGTGGAGAAAATTGCTGGGAGAAATTTCCAGCCATCTCTGCACTGTGTTGCTACTGCTGTTCCAAATGAGAAAGTCAAAATGGCCTCAAGAGCCTCACACAGGGAAGGTGCAGCACCTTGGGAGACTTGGCATTACAGCAGGTCTGCAGTCCTGGCTGCCATAACTCAACCATGAATGCACTTCCGAAATGTCAGATATTCCTTCCAGAATTACGTATGCGGATTCACTCGAGTGTGATCGCCAAAACAGCGCATGTGCCTTGCCAGAGACTTCAAAGGGTTTTGTGCAACACTGTAGTCCTACGATAAAAAGTTCTGCTTCTCATTAGAGTCCTAGCCCTGGTCAATATTCTTTTATTCTTTGAATTTTAAAGGAAAGCGAATTCTCCTGATATTTTTTTTTAAATATTCAGCTGTCTAATAAGTTGCACTTGTTACCTTAGCTGTCTGAAATGCATTTACAGACAAGCTAGACAATGGTGTCTATCGAAGTATACTGAACTACTGGGTCCAAAACTACTACCACCGAAGCTGGGCTCTTAAAATGAAGTTGGACAGTGGTTCTTTTGAATAATATTGCTAAAGTGTTACAGTGACTGGTTGGCTCAGCTTACACAATAAATCAATTATTGTGTTATTTCTTTACATTACAACTCTGCATGTATTACTCTTTCCTACATATTAGAACAGGAAACATGATGAAAATAGGAAGCTTGCACTTAGTGAAGTTAGCTATTCACCTTCTCATAGTATGTAGAAGTAGATATTACAAAGAAAATGAAGGAGAATCTAAATAGTAACTTGACTTTTTAGACTAAAATGTCTATAATTATGCTGATTTCCAACTCAGTTTGAACCAATTTTTATTGTACGTTCCTGTTAAGCACTGATTATGGCCTTTGAGACATTACAGATAAAGACTGCTGTTGCCTCAAAGTGATTAAAGTATTAAAAAAAGAAAAAGATGCAGATAAGAAACAACGCACTGAGAAACCCTTGTTTTGTTTATAAATACTGTCCAAGCTTGTTTACTGCACTAGACTGCTTTTCAGTACAACTCTTGAGGAGAAGGTGCCAAGATAAGCAAGGAAGTCACCACAGCTTCGTGATATTCTGCTCATCCTCCTGTGTCAGTTCAAAATAGATTGCAGGACATATTGCCAGAGGTTGAAAATAAGCCACCCTTTTAAGACCAAAGAGATAATAAGGATCACATGAACTCGCCTCCAATATATCTCAAATAATTTCCATGACAAGGATGTCTTGCAAGTGGCAGAGGTCAGCATTCCCTAGGCATGTAAAAGCAAGACCCCGCAGTCTACTACCTGAAGTAGTCGGACAACTACTGATATCCAGGTTGAAGATTTGTTCCCCTTTCAAGGGGCCTTTCTCTGCACAGAAGTTACACAAAACCTATACCTATGTACCCTGGATACACATTTCAGTTCAGGAGGAAGGAATCTAGGTCATGACCACCTTTGTTGCAAAGACAAGCTCTCTTAGCATTTAAAATTTTACAGAGACTTTCTCTACCTTCCTTTAATTTTGCTTCTCCCTCCAGTTTTTACTTGTGATTATTCTGGTTTTGAGCATCTGTTCTTCTGCTTCCATCTTTCTTTGATTCTTTTTATTTTATTTAAGACTCGAAGGACACAACACTATGAGCTGAATTTTTATTAAGGGACTGCTTACACAGACCCATACCACGAGAATTACTCTTATCCGGATTGCATTAGAAAGAAAAGCCTCTCTTAACTAGTCCTGAGATACCTGTTGTTTTCCCTCCGGTGCAGGTACAGCACACAAGATGTTGCTTTGCCTTGCCTTTCTCCATTTGTACCTTTCTCCTACAACCGTTGCAATTAGTGGTGCACCTCCACGAGATGACCCAAATAAGTCACCCTTTCTCCTTCAGCTCCTGGCCACATGCTTCTGCCTTTGTTATCACAAAGGGCTTTTCCTTGAGCTGAGTCAACCCACCAACCCGGCAGAACGATAACAACAAAAACCGTGTTTTTTCCACTCAAGTCAGTGAGCTGAGCGCCCTAATGAAGACCAGATTGCGCGCAAGGGAGGGTGCAAATGTACTGCTTGGGATGGCAGCAGGAGCCCGTAGCACGCCGGGGCCATTTGCTCCCCTGAAACGCACCGCCAAGCACTCGGACGAGAGAGGAATGGGCGTGCCTGAGGGTTTTTCCTTCAGGTTCATTCCCAGGGGCGCCGCTGAGCTGCGGCAGAGAGACAGGGAGGCAGAGGGGGACAGGGAGGGAGAGAGGGACCGGGAGGGGCAGACAGGCACAGGGAGGAAGGGATGGCGACCCTCCCGCAGCGGCCGTGGGACGGCGGCGCTCGGGCGCCACCCAGTGGGGCCGCTGCGTGGGAGGCCGAAGGGAGCGGGGTGGGAGCCCCTCGGGGACAATGAGCCGTGCGGCTGCTGGGCATTGCCCAGAGCCTGTGTCACTCGGGAGGCTGATGGGCTCCTGGGAGCCCTAGAAGGACGCGCGCTATGGGTGACACAGCACACGGTGCGGCTCCTGTCACCTGCTGGCTCGGGGAGCACCTGCCCCTGCTCTCACACGGGTCACACCTGCTCCCAAACGTTCATTGCAAGGCTGTTGTGTGACCCGGCTCCTCTGACAGTTCTATCTGCAGGTTGTCTCTGCCCATGGCTATGGGTTTTTGAGCCGAGTGTGTGGCTTTGGCACGGGTACCCATCCTCCGGCCCCCTCGCAGTGCGTGTGGGCAGCAGCCGTGCCCTGAGCTCTGGCGCCAGCAGCCCTTGGCAGGAGTGCACCCCGGCACGTTTAGTGTTGGCAGAGTTTGGGTGGAAGAGACAGTGGGAAACGGCAGGAGGTGATGTCCCATTCCCGCAGGACGGTGTGTGGCCTCGGGGAAATCATATGAGCCACGTGTACCTCAAAGTACCCCTGCAAAAGGTTTGCTTTTGGGGACTGATGGAACTAGAGCGGGTTATAGAGAGGTCTTTTTGTTCATGCATTGCTTTGGAGCCAGCCAGTATCTCTCTTGTGGCCGGATCTCCTCAGCTAGTGCTGCTGGTTGCTGCCAGCCGCACCTTGCCCTCCAAACTCAGTAGCAACTTGTGTGAGGAATGAAGATCTATAGACTCCTTTAAAGGCATTTTATATTTAAAAAACCCTAATTTTTTATAAAATAGAATATTTTTTCATAAAATAAAATAGGATTGGTTTGCAACTGGAAGGTATACTATATTTTGGCATATATCATATATGCCAGAATACTTCAGGAAACTATTTTCTTGCCTTTGAAATAACTGTAAGATCAAACCAACCTTTATATTCACATTCTGTTTACAAAGTGATAAACAAAACCCCATTGAAACAAAAACAACTTACTCAAATTGCTTTGTCGTTAACTTTTCATTTTGCCAATTCTGGGACAAGCCCATTTCTGTATTTGACTTTTCAATGTGTTTCTGTTGGTTGAGTCCGGCTTTCCAAATCCAAGACTTGATTAAACCATAAAGTGCCTTCTCTATGAGCACAGATGATCTTGAAAAGCTGCTTAGTAACTTGTTGAAGTGGATTATATCAGTATGCAAAAGAAGTGTGTCAAATATTTGATGTGCTTGTTGACATTCAAATCTGTATTTGCATGTGCATTTGAAAATTGGAAAACAAACCAAGAAAACAAAAACATCTTTCAGTTGTTGGTACAATTTCTTCTTAAGGCTGGAATCTTACTTTGTTACTCAGAAATAAGTGGAGTTTCAGTTTGACTATCAAAGCACATGCCAATGAAAATGCTTTGAAAACAACCACTCTGGCCAAAAAATCTGCCTGTTTCAGAGAAATAGTGTAATGTTGACTGAGATGCTTTCTTGTTCATAAGATTTGGATTTTCAAAACTCCGTGTTGAGTAACCATGCAGTAGCTTTAAACAAGAAGTGGCAATAGAAGAGTTTCACTGCTTTCACAGACAATAGTACCGCTTATACTCCAGATTGTATTGTGAGTGATTTGTTTCCTTTTGCAAAAAATGAATCACAAAATTCTGGGCAGTCAAAAGAGCCCAAATCACAATCTGGATCACAGTGAATAATGATTCCCCATATAATCTACTGGATTAATCACACTAACACAGTTTTTTTCTAAATTAGAAAAAATATGCAAACATTTAAAAGGCCATCATTACCATTCTTGACAATGAAGTGTTGCAGTTGCTGCAGCCTCTTTTTCCACAAGATAGCAGCACTGGAACTATGAATGAGCAAGAGCCAAAATTCAGAAAGGCCGTCTGGCTTATTTACTCTTTAGTCTTCAGGAATATGCAGCTCAGAATCAGAGGAAAATCTTCTTAAACACCAGGACTGAGTGCCAACACCAATTCAAAATAAAAAATCTACATTTACATTTTACTTTAATAAACTCATTTCCTTCTGAAAAAGCATATCAGAGGTCTTGAAACAACCTGCAAAAGTCAAATGTTGTGTGTATAAATAAATTTGGATGGTTGTATATGTGTGTGTGCATCGAATACAGTAGAAATCTTGTTATTGTATAAGCAAAAATCTTGTGATTAAGTCTTTGTTTATGCTTCCCTTTAATTCTCTTGGTTTCACCACTTTTCCTCATGCTTTTAGCTGCAATGATTGACTGTCATTGTTCAAAAGTTGTCCTACAATTAAGGAGGAACCACTTTACCAGCACACAGAAATTGCCAAATGGAGGTCAGCTCCCTCCCTGTCCTACCTGAATGATTGTGTAACTCTCATCAAAACTCCTAGTGTAAATACATATGTATGTATAGCTAGAGTAATGCTTTGGGCTGGGTTAGGTGTGCACGTTGGAGGCAAATCTTCCAATTGTCCCAGCTTGGCAAGCATTTCTTCACTGTGTACCAGGCATGGAACACAGCAGATGCACTTTGAGAATATCCATTGCAGAAGCTCACCCAAGGCACTTCAACCAAATATGGGCACTGAAACAGCCCCTGTGGTCAGCCAAAAGTTAACTTGGGACACATCATGGGTGTCATGGCATCGGCATCATCTGTTTTGCCTACAGCTTGTCAGCCCCCACCGCTTCCTAATGTCCATATAACCTCAGTGGCCTACAGAGAAAGTTAGAATCAGAAGGGAAATTTTTGTATAAGCTCAGAAGTAGTAGTACAGAAGACAGGCAGAAATGAAAGAAGAACAGACCACATCACATGGATGATGATTTTTTTAATGTGAAAATGCAGACATCCTAGGGCCATATACCAGTGGTATTTACTGCAGGGATTGATCTGTGGGGTTCAGGAAGGGGCACACTGCCATTTGCAGGTAGAAACAGTAAAGCTCTTTAAAATACTTTAATATGCTCTGAATTTGCATATTGATAAGGAAGCTGAAAAAAAAAGACACTTCTCATTCAAATACAATGATCACATAGAATATATGTGTGTACACACAGGTATTGATAAAGATTTTGACTCCTTTTGAGTTTTGATTCCCAGGGAACATATACATATATTTGTAAAATATACATTTATGCCCACATATTATTTTGGCTTTTACAACTATTCCCATATTTTTCCTCTTTGGAGTATACCCAGGCACTCCCAGGACCACTTCTCTTTGTGAAGGAATCAGACAGTGCTGTGTTAATTACATCAGATGTAGCCTTCAGTATTTATTTCTATCGTCAACACAACATATGCAAAATCTCTTGGGCTACCAGCTGTCATCTCTTACATCAAGGAAACTGAATCATGTACCTTGGCCTAAAAAAACAACATAGCTTGCATAAATATATTTTGATAATGCCCTTGAACTTCCTGAAAGCACAAAGAAGCAGTACCAGCATGTACGTGTTTTTCCTATTTTTTTTCTTTTTCTTTTTGAAATGCCACGCCATCAGTGACCATTTGTCCTTGTGTGAAATAGCAGCAGTGGATCCTAAATACACAGACAGTTGTAGTGCAGTTGAAATAATGAAGCCAAGTTTCCTATCAGGTTATACTATGTAGTCAAATCCCTTACATATAATAAAAAATGAATTCTACTTTAGCTTTTCCTGACCTAGCAAAATGTTTTTCTCCTTTGTGGATTCTCAGTTGTGTACTGTGGGATAAGCAATCTTACCCATAGTGGTGGCACTAATTCTGGGCTTTTTACTTTAAAGATCAACTAATTCAAAGAAATTTGTCAGAATTTCTCTGTTGAATTTGACTGAGATTGGCTGAAGATCCAAAAATATTGGAGAGGTTACAGAGGTTGACTTACATTTGCACACACAGAGACTTAGAGGCAGCAGCAGTCTCCTCTCCCCTGGGAACTGTGCTAAGCAGTATGTATTTATTTCAAGTGAACAGAAAATATCAGTGTGCTATTACCCATCTCCTTTTAACTTCAATTGATTAATTTTTCATTAAGGACACTGGACAATCACATCAAAAGCAGCAGAGAATATTGACAAGTCTGACAATGAATGCTTCCCTTTGAGGTAAGATACACTTTTGCTCATTTTTATAGCAAAAAAATCAAGATAATTCAATAAAACTTGATAGAACAGTAGGATTTCTGGCAGACTGGTTGGAAGTCTGGTCAAAGGTATTTAAGCTTTCACAATGTTTGGTAACTTATTAACAACATTTGACTTTACGCCTGCAAGACAACTGCTGAAGTAATAAGTATGAACTAATACAGAAAGATTTCTGTATTTATTACAAGCAGTAGATTGGGGGAGAGCATTTCAGAAAGAACAGCATACCACAAAAGAAAATGTACAGAAGAATTACAGCTAAAGAATTTTATGTCAATTTTAAAATACGAATGCCTTGCACACTTTAATGAAACCAGCAGCGAACTAAGTTACACTTTGTCTGGAAGCCGTGTGCATCAATTACTTACAGTGTAGTCATTCTCTGATCCATTGAACATAAGTGCTTGATAAAGAGATAGCATTCCTAATATGACACAAAAATATTGTCCAAGTTCAAAATTTTCCAAAAGACCAGTAAACTGCATGACCTACTTTAACTCTTACAGTGCTATAAGGAGGCTGCTGCCCTATGCAGGTGTGTCCATGTTGCAACACTGGTGTGCTAAGGTCAGCCCTGGAGCCAGGGGTGGAGGGAGGCAGGATTTTTACAGGGTCTTGCCATCCCAGAGTTGCTGCCCTTCTTGAAATTATTTGCAGCAGCCTTTCAATACTTGAAAGGGTCTGTAAGAAAGAGGAAGAGTAACTTTTTACCTGGGCAGACAGTGATAGGACAAGGGGAAACGGTCTTAGATTAAAAGAGGAGATATTTAGATGAGATGTAAGGAAGAAATTTTTTACTCAGAGGGTGATGAGCGACTGGAACAGGGTGCCCAGAGAAGGCGTGGATGCCCCATCCCTGGAAGTGTGTTTAAGGCCAATGTGCATGGGCCCCTGAGAAACCTGGTCTCGTTGAAGGTGTCCCTGCCCATAGCAGGGGGTTTGGAGCTGGGAGATCATTAAGGTGCCTTCCAATCAGGTCATTCCATGATTCTATGAACATTTTTCTTCTGTCACAACTGGCTGAAATTAAGCTCCAGGTTCAGGAGCTAATGGGTGGAGAAACTGTCATGGTGTTGCTTGACAAAAGGACACCACATGGACAGCCTGGGGCGTAAGCTTTGTCTTCTTAGGAAATAAGGCTGAAAATGCACTAAAAATATTTGGGGCTGACCATTTTATAACAGATGAATTATGTCGAATTTCAGTAAATTCATGTTTAAGTTCCCCAGGCTGGAAAGCTGTTGTCTTCTGGCAGGTTACTTATGTACTTCCACACTGCTTTGCTTGAGTAAAATGGCCACAGGTAAAAAGCAAACAAAGAGTTTGGGACCAGACAGGTGACCTGAATTTCACAGTTGCTACGTGTCCAGGCAGCTTTAGATGCCAGTTCTCCTGGGCCATTGTTCTGACAGTCACTTTGGAAAATCATTGCCAAGTACTCACTTGGGTTTTTGCATCCACAGTATTTTGGTTCATCTTTGTGCTACGTTTGCTCTCCAACCAATTCTCTTTGAAAAATCATTTCTTATTTTAATTGGCTTATAGAAAGATATTGGCAGATTACACTGAAAAAAAAGAAAAAATATTTAAAGTTATCCAACACATTTATATTACCACTCCTGAACATCTGAAACTCTTTCAGCATGGAAGTTTTTGGAGCCTTGTTCCATTTTAAAACAATGATGGATTGTGTAACTTAAACCAATTACTCGTAGTGAAAAGTATTAAAATAATTTTAGTTTAGTGAAGTTTCTGTAAAAATGAAGAAATATTCATCCTTAGTTTAAAAATCTCAAACTCCAAACATATGAAAAGATTTTTTTAAATTTTTTTTTTTAATTTAATTTTTTTTTAACTAGGAAAACTGTAGAATACTGTTTCAGTATTCATTTTTCCATCTTAAGAAGTTTTTACCTTTCTCTCAGATTGTAGTTTGATCTCATGTAAGGTCTGTTTCATTCTCAGTTTCTTAATGGAGAATTAGTGTCTGTAGTTATTTTAAACAAAATCTTTGCTTGAAAATAAAGAGACATCAGACTGATTTACAATTGTTAATTTGCACTAAGATTGAAAATTCTTGAATTTTTGGTACCTGTTTTAGGTACTTCCTTTCCTTTTTTATCAGCATTTTTTTCTCTTTTTAAAGGTAATCAGTATGTTTTTTAAGAACTACCTCGTGTTCCTTTGTTTCTGATTGATATGGCTGAGGACGATTCCAGCTATTGAAGAGAACCTTCTTTCATTGCCCGGATACAGTGGTTTCCGTGGCGGTTTCCTTGAGCCCTCACAGAGAACAACGTGAGATTTATGGTGGCAGGGTGCTGTGCACGTGCACCCTCCAGAAGCCCTCAGGAAGACGAATGGTCACAGCAGGTTGTCTGTGATGGTCCTTCTTCCATTCAAGGCCAGAAACAAGAGACAGATCCAGAAGGAAATGTTATAAAGCAGAAAGGTCTTGTGACCATCACCAATAAAAGTGATCTCAGATGGGACACAGGAGCAATACCTCCCACACCCTGCTAAACCCAAGTTGTGCCCCTCTACTCTGCTCTGGTGAAACCCCACCTGAAGAGCTGCATCCAGCTCGGAGATCCCAGCACAGGAAGGACATTGACCTGTTTCAGTGTGTCCAGAGGAGGACCACAAAGATGGTTAGAGGGATGGAGCACCTCTCCTGTGAGGAAAGGCTGAGAGAATTGGGATTGTTCAGCCTGGAAAAGAGAATTCTTTGAGCTGACCTAATTGCAGCCTTCGGTACCTGAAGGGAACTTACAGGGAAGACTGGGAAAGATTATTTACAAGAGCATGTTGTGACATGACAAGGGTGAATGCGTTCGAATTGAAAGAGGGTAGGTTTAGATTAGATGTTAGGAACAAATTCTTTACCCTTAAGGTGCTGAGGCACTGGAAAAGGCTGCCCAGGATGCCCCATTCCTGGGGGCGTTCGAGGCCAGGTTGGACAGAGCTCTGAGAAGCCTGGTCTATATGAAGATGTCCCTGCCCATGGCAGGGCTGTTGGAACTAGATGATCCTTAAGGTTCTCTCCCAACCCAAACCGTTCTATGACTGTGATGAACTCCTCCAATGACTTTCGGCAATCCATAATGGACTGTGGTGAAACCAGCTTCGGACCTTTAGATGCCTAGAATCGCGATGGAGCTTTTATGCCGGGACTGCTCCTCTTCCGGGCAAGTGGGCAGGGTTTCGCTATGATTTTGCAGCTTCAGATCAACACTAATGCAGCGGAAATAGAGTTTCCCTGGGACTTACAAGTACCAAAAGGCTAAGTTAGTGCAGCCAGCAGACTGAGGACAGACAAGCGAACAGCTACATTTGCCCTAGAACGGGGTATTGGAGCCAAGCCTGTGGCAGATGCAGCCGGGCGTCCCCCAGCGCCGCGGCCCGGCGGCACTCCCAGAGCTGCGGGAAACCCTCCTCCAGGAGGGCGGCCCGTCACCCGGGCGGCCGGGCCGGCGGGGCGGCCGAGGCCCGTCCCCCTCGATCCGGGTATCGCCGCCCCCTGTGCCGCGGCGGGAGAGCTGC